>UELV01085988.1:0-16588 GCA_900490015.1 Megastigmus stigmatizans | reverse complement strand
GTGTGTGTGTGTGTGTGTGTGTGTGTTAAGCTTCACGTATAGAACTCTTGGCCGCAGCTAAAAATCCCGACTTTCGAGCGCAATGCTTATTCGTCACTTTTTTCGCTCTCCTCTATATCTTTCTTTTCGCAGTCTCGCGAGATAAATCGAGGAACGTTATATGGAAGCGAAGGCTGGGGAAAAAAAGGATACGCGTCGGGAATCGAGTGGTTTTTTTTTTGTTGCACTATTTCCGCACGCTGTCAAATTCAATTATAGCTTTGTCAAATACTACGAAGAAGGCCTCGTCGGAAATTACGAGCGCAAAACAATGTTTAGCTTCGGTCGTCTGCGTTTGATAGGAAGAGAAAAAGAACGTTACGATCCGCGGCATTAAAACCCGCACATCGTCCATAAGTCTTTTTCTATAAAGTATTTACATCGCGCAAGCCTCTGCATTAAAGATGAAATCTATATGTGAGAGTGTAAGTAAATACGTTCGCCGCACAATGACACACTTTCATTCATTATTTTTCTGCTTCGCTATTACTGCTTCGCCACGGAACTTGTGGTCGATAGCTGCTGAATCAATTTTAGCGGCTAATGGGTTTTTGCCGAGCTTATCGATTAGCGACAGAAAGAGAGGGAGAGAGAGTGGAATTTCGTTCCGACAATAGGATGGAGGCAAAGAACGCCTAGCTTTTAATAATATCTATAATAGCATATTAATTACTTGTTCAGATTTCTTCAAACGAAACAGTAATAGATTCTAAGAAATTAGTAGAAAAAAGTGTGAATATGGTCGGACACGTGGACGGTCAAACAATACACGTCCATGTAACACCGAAATTCATCCAAAAAAATTAAGTACATTTTGTGGAAAGTCTTGTACCTGCGAGCAACAAAAAAAGATATTTTCCAGAGAACTGTAATAAAAAGATTCATTCGCCAAAGAAAAATATAAAACCACAATTCAATCGCTCTACTCCAAAGCTGATCCATCACCACCACTACGACCACCTGAATCGCGCTCGAGGAACGGCCGATCCACTTGCAAGCCTCTAGCATAATTTTTACGCTCCAAGACTCGAGCACAAACATCACTTTCTCCAACCATACAATCCAGCAAATATTCTCTCACCCAATTTTTCTCTCACAAACAAAAATCACATTGTAAATAAACAAAAAGAGAAGAAGAATAGCCAGATGCGGTTTATAATACACTGGAGTTTATACGCTTTAGTTCGCGAAAAGTCGATAACCTTTTCCACTGTGTGTATATATATATACAGCTCTCGCGAGGAGAGAGAGAGAGAGAGAGAGAGAGAGAGAGAGAGATAGAAGCATCGCGAGGAGTTCAGTGGCCCGGCGCAGGCGCGTGTTAACCACTCTGACGTCACGGCGACGGGGCGTGGTGACGTCACTGGTGCGCGCGCCAACCGCTTGCCGCTATGTGTACTGCAGCCGCGCCAAACGTTTGCGTCCCCGCAGTCCGCGTATTACAGTCTTGAGAGCGCCTGCAGGGCAAGGACGAGCGTCGCGTATATACAAGCATTGCCCGGCTCTCTACGACGAGAAAAAAATAGAAAGGGAGGATAGAGAGTTTTTTCTGGGCTCTTGTCTCTCTGTTTTTTTTTTCTTTTTTACCCGAGAATTACGCCTTAGAATTATTTTATCGGTCTTGATTGGAATGGTAATTGTAGGCACACATAAGTATGTCCTTTTTGACTTTTTTCTTTCGACAATACGGTAAGGGGTCGTAATACTGTCCCTGTACACCTGTATTGACAATATTACTCGAAGTTCTTAGTTTATAAATTTATCTAGGTCTTCGTTTTAAAATGCACTCCATTATATATGTATGCAGGCTTTTATTAATCGTGTTGCATATTTACTACCTCTTTAATAATTCATTTTCGCAATCACAAAAAAAAATCTTTAATGTCGCGTACAAAATATTCATCCAAATATCTATACAGTATTTTAGTTCCCTTGCTAAGTAAATATTTCTTGGTACTAATGGCCATTGTTTATCATCGCAACATCAAGATCAGAAAATCACTCAGACATTACACTGATTTTACAAGTCTTTTAAAGTATTCACCAACGCTCCTCGCAATTTCCCTGCTATCCAACATTCTCAGAATTATATAGAACAGTCATGAATATACGCAAGTGCCAGTTTATCGGACGATCGGCTTTCAATCAGCCACAACAGAGCATACGAAACGGTGTGCTACGAACAAAGTGTTTCTCTAGAGCGAGCGAGAGCAGAACTGCTATACCCGGGCAGGTCGATAAAGTCAAGCAGCGCGGCAGCGGCGTCGGCGACGGTGAAACGAGCGCAGGTAAAATAAAACACCGCTGCTAACTGCATTATTGAGGGACAACGAGCTGCGGACGGTATGGCGCGGCTCTACACATTCTCTTATTCTCTCGTTCTTCCCCGGCCTATCGATGGCGCAACCGTTAACCTTTACACGCGAGGGCGCACGAATACACGTTTGCCGCCGTCTGACTCGACTAGTCGCTCTACTACTTACTTTACTTTAACCATTTATATCTGTGCAGCTCGAGCTGTAATATATATTTACGTATTGAAATCGAGATAGATGGAGGATATTTGGGGATATATCCATTAATTTGAGTATATCGAGTATATGAAGTATTCTGTATAATTTACAGAATCGTATACTTGACGCGTACCTTAAATAATCCGATCTTATCGGTCTTGGTAAAATTGTTAGCGACTTCTGATATCAACTTCAACTTTAACGAGTCCAAAAGTTCAAATCAAAAATCCACTCTCTATAAGTCCTTCGGTCCAGCGGCAGGAGCTGAAGAGAACTTAATATTCGAGGTAAACTAGGTCTATCGGTGCAAACAAGATTAAGAAATCACGGATAGAAACCAGGTCCTACCCCTCTCATCTCTATCCGAATTCGAAAATCGTGCCATTGGCGCAAAAAAAAATCATCGATACACCAAGACAAAATATCCCGGCCCACTAGCCCTATCCTTAGCTTCGTAATCACCCGTGTATAACCACGTATAATATATCTATATTCGTCGTAATTACGATGATCTAGGCTACTCGGTGCTATATCCACGCCAATGAGTCCTACGGGGCTTCCACGCTGGGGGTGGTTGGGATTAATCCAGTTTGCCTAGCGCAGCCCTGGGGCTTCGCTATATATGCACCTTTCTCTCTCTCTCTCTCTCTCTCTCTCTCTCTCCACGGACGGGTGCACGTGGAGAGCCAGCGCCGCTGCCGGGACAAGCGCAACTGTATACCCGAGCGATGAAGAATGTTAGCTAAACAGAAAAGAAAAAAAGAAAGCGATGAAGGAAATCACTCGCTCCGACGAGTCTTTGCTTCGCTATTTTTCTTTTTTTTTAAATCCCTACGAACGCGACTATAGCGCTTGTCGATGTATGCACCGGTTCTTTCTTTTTTTTTCTCGCACTGATAACGCTGAAATTGATTGTTGGCGGTTTCGTGATATTATGATGATGAACAATATGTTGACTCGCACATTTTTGGTTAGTAGCAAATCTTCTTGTATTGTTTCATAACAGTTTGTGCGTTCTTACTATTCATTTCATTAATATTTATTCATGTATATAATTACGCGTGTACCTAATACTTAATTGTTATTTTTAAAAAAAATTGCATAAACAATTGCAATACTTATTGCGATTTATAATCGGTAACTTCTAACGGTATAATTAAAGTAGTTCTTCATTACTTAGGATATTATTATAACGTGCACAAAAAGTTTCATAAAGAAATACCATCTTCGATTCTTCCTCCGAAAACGAAGAAGAACGGTCATCGGCTCCGAGTTTCGAGCTATATATGGGAGAGGGTGACTCCCGCAGGATATACATACATACACTTGAAACGCATCCCTTCATGCGGGTTACGCGAATCTACTGTTCCCGGTTCGCGTTGTCCACTGTATATTACGTAACACGTTCTTAGCACAGTGGCGTAGCGAACCAAGATATTTTTCTCCCGTCCTTGGTCTTCGTCTATGGTGTTGCGGACTTATTATTGGTCGGACTGACTTATCGCGATTGAGAAATCATGTTTCTTAAATATTTAATAAGAATGCGTTTAGTAAATGATAATTGTTTTATCAACTTTTAACATATTAACTTTTACCGATAAATCAAGGAAAATATAAGACTTCACATGAAAGTTTTGTTTTAAAAACTGAAACAAATATATTTGTAGCAATTAACTGAAAAATCAAAATCAAAAATAGAAGCAAATTAACGATTAATCCAGTGTTATTATGTTGCATCTGAAGTTTGTATAGATCTTCGGATAAGGCGCAAAAAAATATTTGTCTAATATCTATGCAAAGGTGTATATTTATGAATTCCGCTTACTCCAATGGAACATCAGAAACAATATCTGTGTACTTTTATATCGCAATGCGTTTTAAAAAAAAAAAAATTGTTTCCCAGTAGTCATATACAAACGGTTTCATTTCCGAAACTCACACAAAATTTGTGCACTCGATACTCCATTTATCCTACCATAGCACGGATCTTTTGTATCTGACGTTAGACATTTATCGCCGTGCTCACGGCACGCGAGAGTAAAAAAGGGAAGGAAAAAAAGAGAAGAAGCAGTTTGGCACAAGATATAGGAGCCATACGAAGAGACTGGCACAGCGAGCGAATGCCGAAGAAAAAGCCGAGCAAAAGAAGAATAATATATAAAATAGGCAAGCCGTCTTATGTTTCTGTCTTATTTCATTGTACATTTGCGATATGAAATATGACATAAACTTAAGGTGGTTACCTATATAACCAACAATTCTTCGGAGGCTTGCAACGAGGCAGAAGATTACCGCCATCCTGGACTATGCTGCCATAGAATTGTATCGGTGCACTTTGTATAGGTAAAATTTGAGTTCGTCATACTTTAGTTTACGTTTTTTTTTTGCATTTTTGTCAATAATTATAAGTGTGCATGATGAATCGGTCGTGTATTTTGTTTATTCTTAGTTGCACGATGATTGAGAAATTATTTATGTATGTTATTGATTTGATATAAATATATATGATATTGACACTCTGTTGTCGTAGTGTTACGAAATTTTATTGAAAATAAATTCCAATTACCGATGAGAAAGGTTTAATTGAATTATAACAGAATTTTGATAATTTTAGGACTGTAGATATCGAAATGTTAATAATTTCGATTCTTGGTTAGTTTCGACCTGTATATTATTTAATCATTAAATTTAAATTTTACTATTAAGTACTTTCAAATACAATTTTAAGTGATTTTATTAATTGAACTGTATAATTCTGAGCATTTCTCTGTTTAGCATTATTTCGTCAAAATCTATTATTATTGTCAAATTAAAAAAAAGTTATTTGTTTTCTTTTAAATCTTTAATTGCTACAAAAATTGGGCTTTTCACAATGTTGCATGTGTCAAAGATTATTTGCCATCGGCCGTTGAAGGGTTAAAGAGAAAGCCTTATTTAACATTTTTTTTAATATTTGTATCATATTGTAAATTATATACAATATGAAAAGGTTATTTTATAACCCACACCTTATTTATTAGAATAATCTGCATTATTCTTTTCTTATTCCTAAAAATGTCACATTTTTTGGAAATTTTTAACTTATAAGTGTAACTTATCTGTGTAAATGTTCTTTGTTTTAATATATTAATAAACGTAAATCAATCAAGTGAAATTGTATAACCCTTCATAATCTGTTCAGTCACGTACATAATAATAAAAAAAAAAAAATCTTCAAAGTTTAAAAAAAATGATCTTTTAGGTATGCAAGACTAGAAAAAAAAAACGAGATGTGCTGGCATGTCTAGGCTCACGAGTCGCGCATGTACACGCGCCTATTAATAAGTAGTAAGGAACCGGCTCGGGTCGGCCTCCGCCACAGTGAAGAAGTCACGGCTAGGTCCAGACGGAGAGAAGACACAACCGTTATAGCACGGGGTGGAAGCCTCGGGCAGGGAGAGTCTAAGCCGAATCCTGCCAAGTGTTCGCCCAAGAGCTTACTCGGCTAGTGTTACCCTGTGCGCCGCCCCGGGGGGAGAGACGTTGCCGAGCTGCCGACGATGAGGAAAGAGAGCGAGAGAGAGAGAGAGTAACTGAGGCCTCTCGTGCACTGCATATACACACCAGTCACCCACCCCTTCCTCTCCTCTCCTTCTGTTTCGCGAGTGAGCGCTCGCATTCCACCCTTATTAGATTCGAGCCTCCTTTTTCTTTCTCTTCCATCGCTTCTCTCTTTGTTTCGTAGAGTTTCGTTGAGAGTTTGCGTATAGGTTATGTCGATTATCACTGTTGTTTGACATTGTATATAAGATGTAGAAGAGTCGCTCGGCCGTAGGAATGAAGTATTTATGAAACTAGTTTGCGTTACATTTTTTAATTAGATTGGCGTAGCTTTGCCTTTTTTGTGTCTCAATGCCTTTTTACTTACTCCAGCTTATGATGCAATGCTGTACTTAAAAAGTGCAGCCTTAACTGAAACACTTTTCGAAATAAGTGTATTAAAATAGGTTTGTTGGGTAATGCAATTCAGAAATAAAATCGTTCTTTATTTTAATTACTTTTAATCACTTGTAATAAAATTTTTAAATCAAAATAGTTAGTTTTTGTATTTGCAAAGAATAATTTTAAAGGAATCATTACTAAATAAAAACTCAAATGATTTCTTCCAATATATATGTAAAATATAATTTATAAATAAATTATATAAAAATTACATATATAAAATAAACACAAGGACTACTACATTAATTTTAATGAATACTATCGCAAACTGTAGGTAATCAATAACACTTTTAGAATATTGTAAATTCTTATAAGACTAATTACGAAAAGAGAATAAAATTTAATATATTTAAAAAATCGGTATTTTTAAACATTGAAAAAATTCTGTTTTAAAAGAACAACAAAATACAATAAAATTTAAATAAATAAATTTGTAAATTAATCAAACCGTTTAGAAGATATGAGCAATTAAAAAAAATTAATAAAATAAAAAAACCGGAAATAATTTCTTTTATTATTATTTGAATTAGCTATAAAAAATCTAACAATCGCGAGAGGTATAAAAATACTAATTACACATGAATTTTCATGAAGATTGATTCATTTTTATACCTGCAATCTGATCGCAAAGAAACGATATATGTATCATAAATATATTTTTTCTCGTACAATAATCCTGATAAGCAATTGAAAAATAATCTATAATTATAATTTCAATAATCAAACGCATAATCATTCGGATTTAAAAGACTTTGTAAAAACCACACTTAAATATTTAAAAAATACCATAAATTATCTGAAAACTAAAAAATTCTTCCATATCAATAAATAACTCGGCTTTTACACTGATTTAAAAAAATCTTGTCCCATTCTTAACAAGTATGTACGTTATACTAGGTGCAGAAACTGTTCCCAACAACGAATTATCAGAAATTGTCTGCCGATCGTTAAAGCAAAATGAAGCGATGAACACGCGACAGCAATAACATCGCTCGGAATCCGTTAAAAATAACTAATAAATAAAACCAAGCTGGCACGATGTTAAAAAAAAAATTGGCGCAGGAAGAGAGCGAGAGAGAGAGAGAGACTAGACAAAGCCGCGCAAAGGCATATAATACACACACACGCGCGCGCGGAACGAGAGCGGCGCTACTGCTAATTGGGTCGTTCTAATGCCGAATCCCACTATTTACCGAACGAGGTAATTGCCTTCGCGATAGCATAGACACACACACACACACACAGAGAGACACGGTAGGCGAGGAAGAGACGACGGGATGGCAGTAGCCGCGCTCTTGCAGGCTGACGTTTTTAAGGATTCACCTCTTCACAATATCATTAAACACCGGCGGCGGCGGCGGCGGCAGCGGCGGTCGTCGCGAGGGCACGAGCCGCACCGACGGCCCTCGCACACACACACGCACATTATGCATGCAGCCATCAGACTGTGTATTATGTAAGACTGCGTGCATGCGTTTATGGCTCTTCTTCTTTTCCCCCTTTTTTTTTCATGCGAGCTCTGTACGAAAAATCGTAGGGCGCGAGGTTTTTCAGTGGAGCAGCTGTGTACCTGCGGAGATCTGTTCTTCGGTGGTTTTTACGTTAGTGGGGAGATTAGTATTACCTGTATATCCCATGACTATTCACTAATTTGCAGTGATATAGGTATATGCGTCACTGATTCAAACTTATATTTTACCTCTTGCAATTGAAATCTTCATAAAGTCTTCAAAGAAATTGTGGAATGTTATAATTGTGAATTTTTATATTGTAAGTCTTTACTTTATATTGTAAATGTATCTTTCAAAGTAAAATACCCTCAAATGGATACTCAAATGTACGTGTATGTATCTTTAATGGTTTTTAAACGAATTAATTATGTTAATCCCATATTAACGTAATCGCATTACTCAAAAAAAAGTGAACCAATATTTGTTGCAACAAATTTAAATGAATGACAGATATTGTATACCCTTCCTCAAATTATAAATATGTACTGTATAATCCTAGCACTTCATTATGGTTATAATCCCTGCTTTATAACTATAATCGAAATATCTTTTTCATCAATAAGGGTTATAATTAATTTATAACAGTTATAATTAATATCGATGCAGTACCATCGTTTAAATACATAAAAAATATACAATATTTTACTAGATAACTGCAGGAATTATCAGAAATAGAGATATATGAATTAAGCTATACACACAAATTGGTTTACCATCTTAATTATAACTGACACACTGGTCTGAATCAGTTACTTGAAATTGCTTCTAAAATTAAACGACTTTAATTGGAAATGCTGAGTTCCTTTAAAAATTCTAAATTTTATTTGTTGAAATTCAATTATCAATTGGAATTATTATGTATTACATATGATCAATTTATTATATATATAAAGTTATAAAATAATTTTATTAGTAAATTTCAAGGAATCTATTAATTACTTTCTATATTAAAAATAATTCAGAATTCAAAAAATTCTAATGCTTTATAGATAACATCCTATAACCATCCTTATTTTAGAATATCATTAATGACGTAATCAGGTTCAAAATCTTATAATGATTTATGCTTTCATAGCTATATCCATACATTCTTCATGTGACAAATTGGTAAGGATGGATATGAATGCTAATTCTATCCACATTGCTGACAACGAATCTATTACGACTTTTCTTATTCTCTCGCCTTTACCGTTCTCCACTCATTACATTGGAAATGATCAAGTTCCCTCTTATGCAAAGTACACATTCGGCGAAAAAAAAAAAATACTTCCAAGTCAGTAATAAAATACAAGTATATGAAACTGGAAACCTATGGAAAAATATGCCTCCTGAATCGGCACGAAAAAACAACTTTCGTCTATAATATACCATTACTCGGCAAGAAACATTCAAGGTACACGCATAAAAATCAATGTTCCCTCCTCCCCCACATATAATCATCCACACTATATACTCGCGAAGCGTCTGCAACAGACACCCCGAAACTCAAGGAAAAGGAAAATCTCCGGAATCCCTTCGAACCTTAAACCTCCCCCACACACACTCACACATAGAAGCATTTCTCTCGTTTCAGTACCGTACACGTGTCCTGTCGCGTCTTCTCGATATAACTCAAAGGGTGCAGACTCGAGCCAACGTGCAGCAACGGGAAGAGAGAGAGAGAGAGAGGGAGAGTATAGTGTAGTATAGTAGTAGTAGGTATATAAGGTGGGGTAGGTGCGATTGGATTGCGCCGCTACCGCCCCGGTACGGCCTCGCCCCATTGGTTGGCGGATTAACGCCGACCACGTGGGGCCCCCCGGGTATATAAAGACACGAGCGGCCATCGAGGCGCCGGCAGTGGTGCTAGAGACTCAGTGGACGATATAAGTGCATATATATATATATATATACGATTATACACACACGACACTCACACACACATATACATTATATACTTATACGCTGAGCTTCTTCTTGGAGATATCGGTTGGTTGGTTGGTCTTAATTAATTGTATCTCGCATGCCGACTCTATCCCCTTGAAGTGCGCCGTTACTCGAGTAGATTTTTAATTTGTAGACGGGCGGATTTTTTGTCTATGGTGTGCGTATGTATTAGGCGCTTGAAGGATATCAAAGTGTACGGACAACTGTCAGTGGTGATTATTACAAGTGAACGGCTACGCGAATGTAACATTTTATCGTAATGGAACGCGTGAGCGGGGATATTTCGATTTAACGTTGGATATACATATTGACATGGTATATAGCTATGAAATTTGTAGCCGCGATAGGCATATAATGTCGCGTTACTATGCGATTGTGTGTTTTGCTGGACAATTGTATATTCTTTAATTCACCGTAGCAGTTCGTCGAGGCGTATATAGGGGTATATAACAGAACTCTACACGTATACGCAAAGTTTATGTGATCAATATTATATCGTTATTATAAACGAACTTTTCCGTGCAAAATCAATGTTAACGCAACATTTATATCAAAGTTTGTGGAGTATTTGTAAATTGACGAGACGCAATTTGCGCCACTGATTAAATAACCATATTAGGGACCGTGAATCAGCAACTATAAATTCTTTTGCATCTCATCCATTCATATTTAGCTACTTTTTTTTTTCTTTTTAATTCACTCGCAAAGTAACAAACTGTTTTGTTTATCATTTCAAATGCAATAGAGTCAATAAGAAGAAGAAAAAAAAACGAATCGGATACTCTACCCTCGGTTTCATAAAATGCAACCTATATAGAAACTAAATAATTTGTGCGTGGTGAAAAATGCGGCACACACGAACCACACAAATATACAATAAAGCACTTGGCGTCCAACCAACCCCCTTTCACAAAACAAACTCCAAAAAACAAAAACAAAAACAAGAAATAAAAACACAGACGTGGAAGTAAGAAGAAGAAGAAGGGGAGCAGCCGCGCCATCTCCAAATAGACACACGAGGGAAGGATTCACGAAAATTCCTCGACTGCAGCGAGAGCCAACGTCATTGCGAGAGAGAGAGAGAGAGAGGTAGAGCTTGCAGGTGCCTCCACGCGATGCGATATCGACCGAGTAGACTATCTCTCTCTCTCTCTCTCTCTCCCTCTCTCCTTCTGGCCTCCCACTGCACTCCTCCCCGAGTTCGCCTCGATATATCGCGCGGGAAATCCATTGCCATGCTGCAAAGGGAGAGAGAGAGAGAGAGCAAAGCTGCCAACGGATGACGCGCGAGGATTGGCGAGTCACGAGATACACAAAGAGAGAGAGAAAGAGAGAGAGAGAGGACAGCATAAAATTGAAAATTTCAGGTGGGCCTCGAGGATGAGCCGCGCGCGCGCGCGCGGATGTAGAACTTAAAATAGACGCGCGCAAAAGCTTGTGTGTGTATTATACGCGTGCATGCAGTTGTGTATGTACATCCCCCGAGCGAGGATATTACTGTGCCATGAGTAGGTATACACCAGTCCGTGATTGCCGGGACTTTGTAGACACTGTACAATCTGACCATATCAATTTTAGTTTATTGTTCATTCATTGGTGAATCATAGGGATTCATTATTAGTATTTAAAGAAAATTCCATACTTAGATTTTGTGCCGGTTGTTCTGGGCGATATAGTGTGACTGGTATACAAAAGGTAAGATCGCAAAAAATGGTTTAGCAAGTATTTATATGTTATGCGTTACGACTTATGTGAGCTTAAACAAGAGCTCGTTATAATATCCTAACTCAGTTTTAATTAGTATAAAATCGAAATGAATTTAAAATGACAGGAGACGATTTTTAATGGATTTGGCGCAGATTTCAGTTTTGGACGACAAGTTTTGCAAAAGTATACAATAATGATAAATCGTGAAAAAGCGCGTATTCCAGCTTTTTAGTGCATACAATATCGTTTACTTTAATGTTATTTATCGTGATTTAATTTGTTTTCTCGAATTGTACCAATTCGACATTAGAACATTTTTAAATTTTATAGGTGACACACCGATGTATGTGCACATGGTAATCATTCACGATGCAATACAAAATTAATTACAAATAAAATAAATAAACAATATATATATATATATATATATAAGCGAATTTCTATGATAGCTCGAAAGACAATATCTTTATACACCAAACTATCCAAATATAACTAATAATACGATTGAAATTTGGTTTTATCACTGTAAAGAATCAGTTTATGAACGAATTTTTCAATAATATATAGTTATCGATCCAGAAGAATAAGAAACTTAGAGATTTCAATGAGAGCTGCGCACCTATGTAAAACGCTAAAACCCTAAAAAACCGACGCGCGTCAAGTTTAGAAAATAAAAGAAAAAAAGAAAGAAAACGAAAAGTAAAGAATTGTCGGAATAACAGTCTTGTAAGAGAGAGTTGAAAAAATTTCCGGAGCATATATAATACAAGTGAAAAGTAGGCGATCCGTCGGGGCTCGGCAAGCTATTTACTTTACATATGCACATCGGTTGAGTCGAAGGCCCTTACACACACACACACACACACACACACACATACAACAGGAGTTAGATCGAAGTCGATGAATTTTGCATTCGCGAGGCTCGACTGCCTATATATCCTCCTATCATAGCTATCGTCGAGCTATGTATACGCGGTCTATCCGAATGTCTTGCTGTCCCACTTGTATTATATCGGCTGTAAGCGCCGCCATGTTACATTATGTACCGGCCAGACTAAACGCCGCCAGCTCGCGGCTCTTATACATATATACTGCTGTTCGAGGAAACCTTTATAAAACTTTTGGTTGCTGGCGAATTGGCATTTCTGGGGGCGTCGATTGACGGTTGTTGTAGCGTTTTATTTCCATAGGAGTATGTAGGGTAGTATGGAATGAATGAATGCAGATCCTTACTTGAAAATTAGTTGCTTACTTGAAATGCTAGATTAGTTGCATTCGAGTGACGTTGTATTAATTGACAGATACATTGGTCGATCCGGTGAAGAGATCATTACTATCGATGAATGACTTTTAACGATTAATAGAATAATATTTCTTGACGACACTTGAACCTAAAATATAATTTTGCAATCTAATTAAATGATTAGGGTATAGATATTAAATTATATAATATTAACTAAAATAAACAAGACAGAAATAGTAACTGAGAAATTCTTAGAGAAGAAAGAACAAAAATATTTAAAAAAAAAATAAAGGATAACCTAATAGAATGCAGTAAGTAAGTTGTCAATAAAAATGTATAGGCCAATTTTACTTAAAAAAGATTACAGTTTATATCACATTTTTATATTCAATTTACTAATTTAATTAAGTTTTATATTATTGAAACAAAATCTTTACAATTCCGAGTAAATAAAGTTTTATTTGACTTTAATCGTGACCAAGTGAAGAAGAGTTAACTTTTGAGTCAATTTATTATTTAAATCAAACTAACTAGGCAAATTATATTATAAGACAATTCTCAGATTTTATCAGTTATTCCGACCAATGAATTAAATTAAATTCCATTTCCCAGTCATTTTAACTTGGGAATTATATTAAATATTCTTAAATACACATAGTGCGAGTTGGGAATTAAACTTTCTTTAATTCGCAAGTTACCTTTGATTTCTTGACTTATACAAGTTTCTAATTATACAAGACTGGCACTATTATACTCTGAACTGGCGCCCTTTAATACAAAACGAAAAGAGTAACAAATTATTTAAATAAGAAAATTTGCTTAAGAGTAATTCGCATGCAGTAAAAGTATTGAATAATCAGTCTCCAATCGAGCCTAAACAGTCTCCAATCGAGTCACCGTCAAAGAAGAAATCCGCAAGCTAACACACAATAATTAGATAAAAAATTCAGATGACTGATGCCAGTAGCCATTAGACCTGAATATATAATGTTCCAGACTTCAATGCTAGTATACAATAGAAAACTACTGCGAAGGTCCTTGTTAGGCCCTGGCTAACTTTCTATTGCTTCAACCAACGACGTACATTAATTTTACACGTATATACAAAGATTCACAGACTCGTATAGTAGAAAGCATTTCACACTGCCAAGTTAGCTGAAAATAGATCGAGGATGAATAAATCGAAACATTTGACTCGACTACAACGCTCTTATAACTATTCCAGAAAAATAACTAGTATCCAACACCTTGCAACAATTGACCATCCGCCATCAGCATTATATAAAATTTCACACACTCTCGTGTTTCCGCTCGGTAATTCACCAAAGTCAATTTGACAAGTCTCTCTTAGCCGCCTAGCCTTTTAATAACGCGTGCATCGCGTTTAATATCGACTTTTTCGCGGTGTCTTTACACACCGACTAAGGGGCTGCCGGTCATCGAACGACTCGCTCTTGCCAAGTCCTCCTTTTGTCACTCGTCTTGGCGAAAGTAGCGAGAGCTTGAATTATTTAACCGATGGAGAAATGAGCGGATCGGGAGCCGTGGGCGGGCGCGAGCTTCATTAATTTCGTACGTATAAGCTACGCGGCGCTTCTTTTAAATGGCGCTAGATTGACCGCGATATAACTTTGCTAGGTGAATCCTTTGCCAAGCGCGACTTTGTTACGCGGCGGAGGTCAAACTCTTTTCATCGTACATAATTCTGCTCCTCCGCGGTAATAATCCGATTTATAATTATAAGGCGGCTGGTAGGCGAAAAGCTATTTATTTTTGTCCAAATGCCTCAAAAATTATAATCGCTTTATTTCGTAAACCTAATAATAAAGATTTCGCAGTTTGTCATGTATAGAATATGTATATCTTAAGTTTCGTGAAAAATTAATCTTCTAATAAGTACTTCGACGTACATGCTCAATAATGTTCAGTACCTACACTGTAAAAAAATCCTTTGTGAAATTACCTACATTGAGAGTAGGTAATTAGAGTAACCAACGTTGAGAATAGTAAAATTGCTACAATACACATAGCATTTTGTAAAATTATAATATATTGTAGCAATTTTACTATTCTCAACGTTGGTTACTCTGATTACCTACTCTCAATGTAGGTAATTTCACAAAGGTTTTTTCACAGTGTATATAACTACCAAGTATTCGCATAGCCCTCGCTTCATTAGAACCTTTAGACTTCTTAACTTACCCAGAGTCATTAAAGTATTCCATTCATTATGTTCTAGAAAAACGACTCAGCGCTGCAGTTTCTTCCCAACCGATCGAGTGAGGTTACGCCAAACTCTCAGCCTCGCAGAAGACGAATCATATAAGTACTCGTAATCGATTGCCGCAGCAGATATATACGAAGGTGCACAAGTATAGACGCGAGGTGTAATGGACCCCAGTGCAGCTGCTGGCCACTGCACAAGATTAGACATAAGACTCTTGTGCGTGTGACAGCGGCTATGATGGGGCTTCCCTGATACAGCTTACACATACGAACTTCGAACGCGGGACGAGGAAACGGGACACCGACGCCGGTATACCGCGTGGACGAGGAAATAAAGAAGAGGCGCTCAAGCGATATACATACATCTAGCTCTTTGCGCGCACAACGAAGACCCACCGCAACGACAGACCGTGTATCGCTTACGGCGGAAACCGGAGATATACCGTCTCTCTCTCTGTGTGCTGAGCTGCTCTTTTCCTTTCCCCGCGCACATGTAATCACTTCTTTTTTTCTCTTTTAGCTTCGCTTGCGATTTTGAGGGCTTTCCGCGTGGTTTCCGCGCGACCTTATTATTATGTATATACCGTTAATGGAAAATCTTTTGGATATGCTGACGTTTACTCCGCGGTGCATGAGATTTTTCACATTTGAAACGCGCGGGGATGCTCGAGGAGATAATATATGTATGCGTCTGCGTGTTTGATCGTTACCATCTGTAAATAAAATATGAATATTCGACTGGCTGTATCTTTCTTACCTGCATCACATATTATTACACATTATCGACTTTTGGAAAACGAAAAGATTATATTAGTTGTATGGTAAGCGCAAAGGGAAATTTTTTATAAGCGCGCTAAAGTGTATACCATCATAAATTGCAAAAAAAAAAAGAGCGTTGCGTACCTCTTTCAACTAGGAATAATTTATTTAAAAGTTAAGAGACACATTGTCTACACAGAAAAAAAAGTCCGACAAGTTCAGTCGGCCTGACCGGTAATTTTTAACTGCGTGACGCCCGCGAAGCGGTGTTCCGTAAACTATACCACCCTAGCCGACATTTATTACCGGCGTAACCAGTAGTCTCTCCCGTTCAAACAATGGATCTGCTGATCATCTATAAGACGATAAATGTTTATTTATACTGAGACCAGAGAATATGGATAACTTTGTGAAAAATTTGTTAATCCAGTGTATATATACATACAGACATTATAATTTATGTATATGATGTATATATACATACAGACATTATAATTTGGAGGTTACATTTTCACACGTGCACATACGATGGTTATTTAACACAGAATGAATATACTTACTATCGAATCTATCAATAAGACTTGATAACTTCCACTGGATTAACAAATTTTTCACAAAGTTATCCATATTCTCTTGTCTCATTATAAATAAACATTTATCGTCTTATAGATGCTCAGCAGATC
>UELV01085985.1:29659-43997 GCA_900490015.1 Megastigmus stigmatizans | reverse complement strand
GGAGTATTTTAACAATAAATCGGTATCACCATTCGAAAGAACAGCTCAAAATACGTCGGATATGATCTTTTTCAAATTTTTTCAAACCTTTTTTTTAGTTGAAAAAAGCCTTGAAAAAGCTGTTGAAAATTCGGGGTCTTGGTCGTTAATGGGTTAAAATAGATGCTCAAAGAATTAAGATAATGTTTGCCGATTTTGGTAGTGTTTAAGGGCCCTATTTTATAACCTGCAACCATGTTAATTTTGCCAATCGATCGACGCTGCTTTTTCTTTATTCCACTAGTTTATGAATGTTCATTGCGAAAAAAAATCTGAACTGGTTTTCCCAGCTAAACAGTAAAAGTGTCACTCACGGCAAAGCGATTTCTTTTATAACCTCCACTAGCTAAAACTTGTCCAAGCCACCATCAGCAGAGACTTACTTTATTTATACATAAATTTAAATTAATCATCATGAATCTAGGCAGAATTACAAGTAACTTAATTGCCTTGTTATATTCGGCAAAAGAGAGAGAGAGAGAGAGAGAGAGAGAGAGAGAGAGAGAGAGAGAGAGAGAGATGGACAAGCCAGCAAGTACGACCATATATAACACGAAATTTTTCCCTCCAAGCAACAGCAGCCGCAGCCGCGCAGTTTCGTCGCAGAAGCTTCAACAATTTATATTTTACAAGTTTGCACAGCTTTCTAATTTATGCCATCGCGCATACGGGAAAAGAGAGAGAGAGAGAGAGAGAATAGATGTATACTGCACATAGCAGCAGCAGCAGCGAGAGACAAATCTCCGCGTGATATACTAGGTAGCGGCGGCGGAACGAGCGTATAACGACGTGCACAACCCGGCCACTGTACGTCTCCTCTCTCTCTCCCTGGCTGTGTATAGCTGTAAAGAGGAGCTGCAGAATGGTCCCGGGGTCCCATTAAAATATCGCGTATCTGGCGTGGTGCAGTGGTGTGCAGGGCGGCGCGGGCGAGTAGCGCCGATGGATGGCCACACGCACGTAATTTCCTCTCGGCTTGCGCGCGCTCGCTCGCCTCGGATATATACATATACACGTATACCACCCCGTGCGTTCTGCCTGGCTGACTGGCTGCCTGTCACGCATGTGCTTACGAGCTCGGAGCAGCGATGCTCTCTGCACTGATGCATTCGCGCCTGCAAATATTCGATATAGTCTCGAGTCCTTGCGGTGGATATGCAGAAGAATTTTCCACGCGAATGTAATGTATTCACTTCGTCATACGCATTATACTCGGGTTTCTCTTTTTCTTTTTTTGATTTAACCGTTGCAATTGGTGCGGATTATTGTATACTTGATTATGCGATGGAGTGGCTTCCTTGCGAGCGATTGCGATAAAAAGGGGTATTGGGAGCTGTTGAGAGTTTTATTTTAGTTATACGATGGGGATTATTACGACGGCGGACATTATCGGCTCGTTATGTATAGCTTGTTGGGATATTTGAAATTGCGGGGTTTAGAATGGTTGGTTATTGGAGAATATTGAGCGGAGATATAGATAAAGTTTTCCTAGGTTTGTTTATACACACACTCTACCTTCGAACAATTGATAATTCAAGCGCACTGCATATATACTGACTTATCGATCAGTGAAATTAAAACGTCAGTACTGAAATTCAGTGAGAAATCAGTGATGATGTGGGCACTGGTTTTCGAACGGTGCAGGTTAAATTATCACTGATTCAAATTTAGAGAGTAAATTCCGTTATAGCCTATGCTGCAGGAGATGAAAGGGTATATATAACCTAGCGGTTTTCGAGGCATCTTCAACTGCCATAGATGACATGGTTGAGGTTAATAGGTTTTGAGCATTTTATGGCGGCAATCAATAGGTTCTAGGAGTTTTTCTTTTTTAAAGCATTTTACTAGCAGTGGAATTTGAGCGTTTTCGAAAGTCACTTTACTATCTCAGGGTATTAGAAAAAAATGGATTGTCAACGGTGTATCTTATTGCTTCTAATGCACGATTAATTTAGTATGCATGTAAAAAAATCCGATAGGGCAGATTTTTAAATCTTTTATAGAATTTTTGAAAAAATACAGTAAGTACAGCAGATATATATATATAAGCCGTGATCCAACTTGGCGATCGTTAAAACAAAATCTGTACAGCTAATAAAAAGACCCCTCAAATGTCGAACTTAATGATGGCACAAACTTTTTCAAAAAAATCCCCCATAGCCAATCTCAAATAACGAGCCTTAATCTCATTCAAGCGAGTGTTTCTCGCGCGCTCAGTAATTACCGAAACCCGTCGGCGGAGTATACAGCGGAGCAGGAGCGATTTTCTCTCGCTCGGCGTCACTTTATAATTTGCGAAAAAGACGCGCAACACGCAAAATTGCGCGCGCTGAGAGAGAGAAAGAGCTGAGTTCGTGCCAACGCGTCCAACGCAACGAAATTCCAGCGAAACTGCGCGCACGGGGTGGCCAGCTCGACTCACCGCGGCAGCGGCATCTCTCTCCCTCCGTATTTATTATACGCATTGCTCGCCGTCTCTCTCTCTCTCTGGCTCGGCGTGGTGTAAAAGTATGCGCGCCGCGCGTATATATACGCCGGTGCAGTTATATCTCGCAAAAGCGTTTATACGAGGCATGTTCACGGTCATTACGGCGCCCGAACGCCCGGTCCCCCGTATTACAGCACGCACTGCCACGTATATAATGAAAAACTTTGTACCTATAATGACGCGCGTGCAAAATATATTAAAGTGAAATAAGCGAGCTGCGGCTCTCGCTCCGGTGTATGTATATATGTAAGCACACGCGTATATATACATATATACACGGCACGTCAGGCAAAATCGGCACTTTGGTAATCGACGCTTCTTCCCTGCGCTCGGTTCTGCAAGCAGCCAGTCAGCCAGCAGCAACAGCAGCAGCAGCAGAAAAATGAAAGAGAGAGAGAGAGAGAGAGAGAGAGAGAGAGAGAGAGAGAAGGAGCAGCGACCGACCGAGGGCCATATAATACCGTGTTGGTGGGTTTTAAGAGCTCTCTGCTCTCTCTCACTCTTTCTCTCGCGTACATAATGGCGTAGCTTTCAGAAGGTAGCCAGCAGCGACAGAGGTGTCTCTCTCTCTCTCTCGCGCGAAAAGATCGTTCGTTCGTTTTCTCTCGCCTGCGCCTGCACACGTATACCTCGTACACAAAACGCACGTACCAAGCTCAGCGGCAATGATTTCGAGAGTTTATATACGCTCCGCCCGCGGAACTTGAACGGCCAAGAGGGGGGGGAGCACAAAAATGAAGAAGCGAGCATTTCGCCGACGGGTGAAAAGTTAAGACTCGCCGAGTCGTCCAAAGGAGGCGAGAGGGAATTGGTCCGAGCCGAGAAGTGTACAAAGAGGGAACCGAGCAAGAGAGAAAAGGGAGAGAGAGAGAGAGAGAGAGAGTTGGGACTTTGATTTCTTTTTGGCACTTTAATGGCCCATATAAGTCTGCTGGTAAAGCAGATGACAAGCTGCGAACTATACGTCCATCCATCTATCTAATGCGGACGACGTAATGTTACACTATTTCAGCAGCTTGGCCATTTGTTGCCGACGACTTCTTTTTTGCTCTCTCTCTCTCTCACTCTCGCTGCATCGCTTAACGGGCCGCGAGGTTATAACTCTTAATGATTGGCAATTAATTTTATGGATTTCTTCCCTTTTTTTTGTTCTTGTCGCTTTCTTTCGTCTAATACGAACGACAAGATAGGAGCGCGAGCTTTTTATATACGTTCGATTACTTTGTCGCGGTTGATTCGCGGTATTACAATACCAATCGGTTCGCAGTTTCTTTTATAGATTTATCTCCGGTTAAATTTCCTTCCTATTCATATTAGCGAGACTGACCGTTCCAATTAGGCTCGCAGTACGTAATAACGTATGTTTTATGGGGGTATACGAACGCTTGTGTGTGTGTGTCTGTTTTTTTTCCCTCGTTGTTAGGCGGTTTGAGTATGTGCTAACTGAAATAAAGTAGTCAATTAAAAAAATGTAAAGCCGTACTTAGTGCGCTATGAATGTCATTTTAATCTCTTTCGTGCGCTTTACAATGTTACTCTTGTGTGCCCGAGCGCGAGCGTGTATATATATGTATGCAATATATAACACAGTCCGCAGCGAGCGGAATGGAAGAGTTTCGCAAATTTATCGTTGATTTCATCCTATATATATGTTACAATCGATATAAAGGGCCGCCCGCGCTTACTCTCCAGCCCCAATATTACGGAATATCGAAATTTTCGTTTTATCGACCGTAAAGATATAAAAAGTTTAGGAAATGCTTAAAAAAAACGTTTGTTTGTTAAATATGCGATTTTATTTCCTTTCGAAAATACAGGATAGATATTTTTTTTCTTTCCAAATAGTAATTCTAAAATCAGTGATATCCATCAACCATATACAAAGTAATTCAATCGCAAACATAATCAAAAATCCCTATATAAGCAAGAATGTGCAAGAGTTGCGCGAATAACAAATCCAGCAGTATAAAAAAAGCGTATACCGTAATTTCCGCACTACTTATCAAACACGAAAAGCAACGTCAACATAAAAGAAAGAAAGAAAAAAGAAAAGTCTCGCGCCAGTAAAAAAAGGCGGAATCCTCCCTGCCAACAAAGGAGTATAGGCGAGAGAGCTGGCGAGTGCGCGAGAGAAAAAAAAGGGAAAAAACGAAAGAAAACGGCGGGGAGAGGAAAAAAAGGGAGAGCAGCAGCAGCCCTGCATTGTTAACATTGGAAAGTAAAGCAATTCCGGGAAATCCAAAGAGCCCGCGCTCTGGAATAATGGCGTAGCTCGGGTGAAAACGAAGCAGCAGCAGCAGTAGCAGCAGCAGCAGCAGCAGAGGCAGCAGAGGCAGCAGAGTTACGCTCGAATCCCGGACGTCGCATCCCCCCGAGTGAGCGAGAGAGAGAGAGAGAGAGAGAGAGGAGGGGGCTGACGTGCGGTTATTTATGCCCCGCGTGGCTGGCGGCGGCAATCTACCCCCTGGCGCAGCCCCTCCTCTTACGCTCAGTCTCTCTCTCTCGCTCTCTCTCTCTCTCTCTCTACCCAATGGCCTGGAGTTCGGGCGCTCGCGATCCCTACCACTACTACTGACGTTGCGCCCCGTTCGACGCTCGTCCGACTCCACACGTACTCCCTGTAATACTACCACTACTACTACTACTACTGCCGTGGCAAGCTCTCTCTCTCCCTCACTGTGTAACGCGCACATGCAGCAGCACTGGCGTTCCGACTTTGCGCGATTTCGTGCTCGTGTCTGTGTGTGCAGAGCGTGTGGCTATACATATATATATCTATAGCTATGGCATCGGAGCGTAACATCGACCCGGCCCTTCCGTAGGCAATATATATATATATATATATACATATATATCTATATACATACATATGTATAGAGAGGAGTCTACTTCGCAGCCTGGACTGCCTCGAGTGGTTTTCAGCGTTTTTCCGTAAATGTGCAGTGTATAGCGCTGAATAGAGGGAAATGTATAGTGGGGCCATTTAAAAAACTTTTCCTAGCTACCTCGCGCTTCTTTTCCTCGTTTTCTTTGCGACCATGGAGATGTTGCAGTGCTTCGAGGGAATAGTGGCTCTTTCTGATTTCATCTGATGCGAGCAGCTCAAAATTCGAGTTTAATTGTCGTAATTCGGGAATTTTGAGTCTGTCAGGATAAATGTCAAATATCCTGTATAAATAAGTATATTCTAAACAAAGTGGACGAAATATTTTGCATAAAACCTTTTGTAACGACCGCTTTTATTTCCATTAATTTATTGAGCCACCGTTACTTTTCAACGTTGTAACTATAACAATGGAATGTTTATTTTGAAAACTGGTTTGATACATTTGCGATGATGTCGGTCAAGAATTATTATTATGCTCGTCTATTCACTATATTTGATAAAGTGGTTATATTTATTTGTTGCACTCGCTATAGTTTTTTATTTTCAGAACGGAATCCTGTAGCAAAATATTAAGTGATATTCCTATACTTTTTCAAGTCGTGCGTTAACTGACAGTTATCTCAATCATAAAATTAACATATAAAATTCAAAGTACTCGAATTATATCATACTTCCATTCGTTGCCTTTGAGGACATTAAATTAACGGACGATATTATTTTTTAAAATGGCAACATTGAAAAGCTTTATCAATCTATTTATCAATATACTTTACAAGCCCAATTACATCAACCACCTATACAACACTTGAAATAAAGAACCTTTTTTAGACACCAAAAATATTTTCCGTCACTGGTAAAAAGAAACTATTATTCTACGCAGCTATTTAAATTACAATTAGAAAGTGTATCAAAGAGTTACGTTATAGTAGGTGTACCGTTGTTAATGCCGATTTATCACATAATAAAATAGTTATTAACAGGACGTGATCCATTAAATAGTTTTGATTATTGTAGGAAAAAGCATTCAGCGCACAAGAGATCATAGCCAACAAACACTATAGTAATATCATAAACTACATATCATTCAACGTGACTATTTCTGTTATGTAAATGCATAATTGCCCATTCTAAAATTATAAGTATTGCGTCACAAACAAAATTTCCAACGATAAAAAAAAGACACATTTTTCCAACTCATTCTAAACGTCGAGAACTCACATTTTATCCTGCATAAATAAAGCAAGAGAAAGGTAAATATAGTACCCAAGGTTCCGGTACAATGTCCTATCGCTTCGTTCGCATCAGCTCCTCGTTTCTTTATCACGGAGCGCGCGAAAACGCAGGGAGCAAGACGTCGCCGGTGCGAAGGAAGCATGAATTAACAAGAAAGACTGCACGATACGAGGGTGAGTGCCTCGTGCGGACCGTGTGTCTGGATCTATATATACTCACCACCGTCGGCCCATATATATATATATACATACAACGAAAACAGACGAGATAGTATTGTGAGTCCTGTGGGAAATTGTAAAGCGGGAGGATAACGACGGTAGTTGCGAAGAAGATAACTATTTTATGCTCCATTCAGTTTCTGGTCGCGCGTTAACGTTTTTACCTAAACGCCGGTTCCAGTTTGTTCATCGATCAAACCCCTTTGCCTGCAGCCCACCCTGAACCGCGAGTGGCATATACATGAATATATGTATATGTGTGTATATTCGTTGGAACCAGGTGAGAAGGTTAATATGGAAAAAAAACTCTACTTGGCTTTCTTTATCGTTATGCTCGACTGTATAAATAAATCTACTTTTAAACCTGCTATGGACGCGCAAATTATTGCTCGAAAAAGTTCTGTTCGCGTCGCATGATGATTTGCGCTGGTTGAGGGTCTGTTAATGAAAGTAAACGGTCTATGAAGTCTATAGATTTGGACTTTTTTTTTGTACGATTCGCACAAAAGTTTATGAATATAGCATAAGGATTTGTTGATGCGTTACATAGAGATTGGTTTAGCGTGATACCAAGTTGATATCCATACTACTTGTAGACCCATATTTTCTGTTGTTTCAATCTTGTCGGTAGTTTTTCATTGTACTGTTGAGTATAAAACTCGGATAAAGTGCCTAATATCGTACATTTTTGATAAAAAATACAAGTTAAAAATTGGTCAGATTAATAAAGACCTCGTAAATACAGGGTGGATAAATAAAAAAAAACATCTATGATAGCTTAGAATTCAATCCCAATTAAGACTGATAAAAAATACTACACTACTTAATAATTAGCTCATTCTTTTATGTCTATTGAATATTAAACACTGTCATTATTATTGAATAAACTACTAAAAAAATCGTCATAACTACGCTTCTTTTTTTTATCGCTACGATATAAATATTATTGCAATTATACATAATTTGTGGTCACCATAAACAAGTGTCAATTGCGTGATAAATTAACGTCACAGTAAAATATTTTCTTTTACTTCCAATTCAAATAATCATTTTAAATATGAAGAATTTTGATATGCACGCGGACCGCCGCATTTAGTAAAAATTCTTTATCGCTGTGTATACCCGCAGCGCAGCAGCAGCAGCAGCAGTAGTATCAAACTTTACGAATTCCACTATACGCACAACGGAACTCTATAACCATTAGCCTTTGTGAATTCATCACCGTAAACATCCAATAGACGATCAAAGTCCGTTATCACCGATTCCGCCTACCTTATCCGCCGCCCATACACAAATCTCGATCTATATATCCCTCTCCTGCGCGCAAAGACAAGTTCGTACAATTAAAAAGCCGCGGACACAGCTCTGAATCTCTGAAACGATCATCGACTATATAAGTACTCATCTTTCTCGCGGCTTCCGCAAAGAATCGAGAGCTATATCTCTCCTGCGAGCTGCGCGCGGCATGCAGTTATATACGAAGCATCCTCGAGAGAGAGAGAGGTGCTGACCATGAAATTGAAAAAGTTGCCAAGCTTTGAAACACCTAGAGCGTCGGCGTTGGCAGGAGGCGGCCATAGAGCTCTGTAATTTGCCTTCATAAAAAAGTGACGCGCTCCAACGGCGGCAGCAGCCTCTTCTTCTTCCCCTTCTCTCCCACCCCCTCGCCCCGCCACATCGCTGCAATATTGCGCATTAAAAGAACAGCTAAGAAATTTTTAACAGGAGAAAAAAGAGGAGCGCGACCGGCAGCAGCAAGCAGCAACGCCGGCAGCGCGTACCATTAGCCGACCGTGAATTTATTTTCATTTAGTTACAAGAAAATTATACCCATACCTTCGAACGGTGCGCGCTCCGGCTGCACTCTGCCGACGCGTACCACCAGAGAGCCTCGCGTCGTCGCTCGCCCGTAACATATATACATACATGTATACCATTGCAGCGCGCCGCGATCGTCAAAAGCGCATTTTACGCGAGGTCACGCGAGCCTCCTCTAGCAGCAGCAGCATCCGTTCGCTCGTCCATATTCGGCTGCTGCTGCTGCTGACCGTGCATCCGCAGCCTGCACACGTGCACACGCACGCACGGGGCCAGATTCAGCGTCGGCGGCTGTGGCGGCTGCTGCTGCGACTCTCCCTCGCCAATATGGCGGGCCATCATCCCTAAAATGGCCGGGGGAGAGCATTTCGAGTGCGTGCGGCTTAAAGCTCTCGCGGGGAGACAATCTGTCTCTCTTGTTTCGCCCTCCCTGCACCCACGCTCTCTCTCTCTCTGCGCGTATAGATCCTGCAGTGCCACCGTCGCCAGACGCAGCACTTCCGGTGTCGAGTGTTATAAGGTACTGTGTGTCTGTGTGTGTGCATGCGTGAGTTTCCGATAATGGCTATCTTGTATTTCGCCCTGAGAATCACGTTCTTTTTTTTTTTAGAGGCGCACGAGAGGGGGGTTGACTATCGGACGAGTGGGATTTTTTTTTTACTTTTGCGATAATTCGATATATATGTGTAAGCGCTTCGGTGGGATTTCGGTCCTCTGCACGATGCGACCTTGTTGCGACGTGAGCGGGTACGATAAATCACTCGTGGTTAGAAGCTAATTTATTTCATTTCAAAATATGAATTACAAGTTCTTAGAATTTTAATAAGATGTTGAAAGTGGATGGTGGGTTGAACCAAGGTTATGGTGAGAAAAGTGAGGTATAATAAAAATGCGTAGCCTCCGAGTTTACGGCTTAACGACTGAGTTTTGGATCTGTTTTTTTTTTTTGTTTTTTTAGAGATTTCATCGCTGGGTATGTTGTTATAACATTTTTATTGAAAATTTTTCTAAATTTAAATAAAACTTTTTAGTAACATCCTGATAAGGCATCATATTTTTGGTCATCGATAGTTGTAGGATATTAAGTGTAATTGATTCAAAAGCATTATCTTGAAATTAATTTTGCCAGTAAAACTTTCCTGTCTATATTCAAATATTTGTTCTTTCATTGTTTGGTTGTGGGACACAATTAATCAGTCGATATCCCATCACAAACATATTTACACTCTTTATCCTCGTTATTTCTCATAATGGTTCAAGAAACCAAACAATGAAATTCTCTTAACGCGATTCATATGTTGACCGAAAAATAGATAACCTTTCATTAACACTCCTATGCGAGACGACATCCCTCTAGACACGTATAAGATCCGCTATCTCAATTTGATTTTAGTTTCCATATATGCGCGCTCGCGACTCAGTGGGCATCGCAAAATTCATACGTAGAAATGAAGTAGGGTAGGCCAGCAGCCACCGGTCGCTCGGACAATGGTCATCGAATCAAGGCTTGTAGCACGGCGGAGCTGTTGTTGTTACAGCATTTTGGCCCACACGTATCAGTCCACACTTAAAGTCGACACTCGACGGGATTATAATACCCCCCTCTTCCTCCCCAGGAAAGACATCTAGCGCCCGTTGGCCCGTCGGACAATTTCGGTTTATGAGGAAACGTAAAATCGTAAACATGAACTGTAAAGTTTCGACGACGCGCGACGAATGCCATATCGAAGGAGTATACATCTGAGATGATTTTCCGAGCTGCTGCTGTTCTGTTTGTCTGTCTGTGTATGTGAGTTATAGACAGCCTCGCGTGTGCATCGATCTACTTTTTTTTTTTAATATTTTGCATGAAAAGCGAGGAATAAGAAATGAGAGGAATAGAGCTCTGCGCTAAAGTGGCGATGAAACGTAAGAATTGCGCGATCGATGAATTTGCGGGAGTGTTGAATTGTTTGCGTCCAGTATCATGGACTTGTGATTTTCATTGTTACGTACGCATTATGTCATATAGAATATATACTGAGTTGACTGTCGGTATGAGGTGATTATAGACTGTTGTGATTCGCAGCCATGTTTTAGTAGTTTGTAAAGTAGTGATTTCATTTGTAATTCATAGATTAGGTGCAGGATATCGGAACTAAATGTGGCGTATATCTAGTGAGAAATATTTTTATTTCATAAATGAAATATTTAATGCTTTTTTTTATTACTGCAAAAATAAGGTATTTTAAGATTGATTTTGATATAATAGTCTGACAAAATCGATTGACTGACAAAGGCGATTACTAACGTTATGACGCAACACGCACATAAATAATATTAGGCCAAATAAAAATCCTTATGTTATATTCGGAAAAAAATGTATGACAAACATAATGGTTTAGAATTTCATAAATATTATGTTATCGTATAACGGATGTATATAATATACAATATATCACTTTACTAGAAAATCTGAGGTTTTGCTTGCAGACAATTTATTCTTTCTCCGATTGGTCAAGAAAACTGAGAAAAATAGTACTACCAACTTGTTTCGTATTTATTTTTACAATTTTAACAAACTAATCCTCACCTAACTAGTTCCTGGATGCGCGAAATATATATAACGATTAAAACCCAGAATATATATATATGTACAAAAGCCACAGCTTGGCAAACGAAGAGTAGGTTCATCAGTACCAGAAATAATTACAGATCTCCCTCCTTCATTTTCTCCCTCGAATTTCGTGCATCATCCCATACATTCCTTGCCACGCAGCACTACAATACTCGTATATAGCGGAGCAAAAGTAACTCTCGGAAAAAGGGAGGAGGGGGGGGGGGTGGCAAGAGCAGAGCGTATACGGCCGTAACAAAAAAAAAGAAAAGCGAAAGTACTATATAACTCAGCCCCGGCAGTCCAATTTTCTGAAATGTCAGCGAACGGCAAGAACCCATACGAACCCCTCGGCTCAGCTCGCAATCAAACGCTTATCATCGTCCAACCCCCTCGAGCGAGCGGAAACGAAAACTCTATATACACGGACGGAAGAGGAAAAAATAAATATATATAAGCGAAAGCTCGCGAGAGAGTATAGTCGAGAAAATTAATTATCCCTTATTATAACCCCCGATAACCCCGGGGCAATCGCGTGGAAAATTTATCGCTGACGTCACATCTCTCTCTCTCTCTCTACACACATGCACTCGATCACCCCTCTCACAAGAGAGGCAAGAGGGAGAGAGAGAGAGAGAAGCCGCGTGCTCGGCGAAAATTCCGCTGGCAGCCGCGGCGAGGGAGTGGCCTCGCCGCTTGCGAATCGAGCGAGGGTGGCAGAGCAGCAACCAGCCGAAAGAGCAGCCGAGAACTTGCGCGCGCCGCTTCCTGGGGACGAAAGCGCCGCCACGGGGGGGTTGATATACGCGTGCGCTCGAATCCGCCGAGACGATACGCTCTCTTTCTCTCTGGCTCGCTTGCGTTAGCTCGCGTTCTCTCTGTCTCTCTCGCGCGCGCGCGTGGAACTCCCCGGAACCAGGAGAGAGACAGAGAGGAGAGAGAGAGAGAGAGGCGGCCAGCAGCTCGAAGCGGCTCGTCCTCGCCCCATTTTCGCATCTCGCTCCGGCGTAACCGCCAGGTCCCCCCCGAACGCGCAAGCACACACGCACACACACACATACATACATACGTACACGGACACGCACCACGCAATCTGTACTTATGGCACCGCGGTGCCTGCACTTGAGCCGCCGCTCGCAGCATCTGCAGCAGTCGTCGTCGTCGTCGTTGTCGTCGTCGTCTGCTACGGCGGACAGGCAGATGAGTCTCGCAGCCACGTCTTGAGCAGCCGAGCTCGAGAGTTCCTGAGAGAGAAAGGGAGAGAGAGAGAGTGACGACGACCAGCTACCGACCAGCCGACCATCATCAGCCCCTTGTCCCGACTTGAACTTCGTATATATACGACAACCGGTGAGGGATTTTTTTCTCGTCATCGTGGCTCCGCAGAAAGAGGGGGAGAAACGCTGTCGTCGAAGCTTCGCTGCAGCTTTTGCCAACTGTGAGTTCTTCTCATATTTCATTCTGTTTGCTTTTTCTGTTATGTATACCGTTTAGTTGTGTGCCGACTGTACACTATCCAAATCGGATGTTTGCTTCTTTCATTTTTTTTCGGGTGGGATATTTGGATTTTGACATTTTTCGAGTGTATCGAACAAATTTTGTTTTTATAAAATTTATAGAAAAAGAAAAAAAACGTAAATATTATATATAGTATAGAAGCTGTTTTATCTTAGATTCGACGTATGACAAACAAGAATTGATTTGATTCCGTTCATGATTATTTGTCAATATTATAAATATACTTTTAATAATAACAATAGTCCTTATGATTGAACCGCTTGAAAATTAAGGTAAAAACTATCGCAGCTTGTTTTAGCACCTTGAAAATAAAAGAAGGTTTTTCATATGCTGTATTTGTACAATGAAAACAGTACTATTTTTTAAGCGGGATACACATTTATGTTGATAGCTTGTTATGAAAAATAACTGCCATCAGTTAAATTTGTAACTGCTCTAAGGTGATAATTGAGTGATTGTCATTAATCTGCTTGCAAGTTTATCATTAAAGCTTCGAAATAAGTGAACATTTTTCACCAATCAAAAAGCTATTGCTAGGAAACCCCATAAAGACCTGAAATCTAAATATACATACATGTATATGTATATTAAAATAAAACATATTTTCTAAATTAGCGTGAAAATTTAAATTTAGTGCCTGCGTGTGTATATTTTTCATATGCAAGTATCTTGAATCAATGGTGACTTTCTTCTCAATGGCATCGTTAGAACGCAAGATATTTTTCGCATTCATATCGCATTCTGCATTCCCTCTTTGTATGCAAATCTCATAGAAAATCCAAGTAGAAAAATAACAAAATCACACATCCTATTCTACTCAAATAAGAACATTCATCTCCAAAGTATTTCATAACAAAAAGAAAAGGTTACACTATACACACAGCTATTTCACTCTAAAAGAAAAAAAAAACGTATAACGCATTCTCCACTCGCACACTGCGTTTCAGATCGCATACACCGTATAGCCGGCGGTCGACTTATCAAGTATTTCCAGTCGCGCGCTAGCTTACATATAATTATTCCGCGTTATTTACAAGAATCGCATAAAAAGGCATGAATTTTCTGTTTACCATAAGGCTAGAGAGCGGCGCTACCGGCTCGCGCGGCAATTTTTTTTGTTGCCCCTCTCTCTCTCTCCTGCAACCTCCTCCTCGTGTTGAGCGCGGCTTCCTTCGGTTCAGCCAGCAGCGGCACCAGCAGCAGCGAGCCGCCAAAGCGCCGATGAAATTGTCGACAGAAACTTTTAATCGACAATAATACTTTTTATCGGCAATAAAAATAAATTTCATTGGCCAGTAAAATTTCCACGCGCCGCACTCTACCGCGTAAACTCGAACAAACGCGCGCGCTGAGCTCGCGCGGCATCCATAACGAAATTAAAGTCGACTCTGTCAGGTACACACATCTTAGACTGCACCGGACGGCGCATAGGAAGGATTTACGAAATGAAAAATTTCCCATTTGGCCGAGTTGTGGGAGTTTTTCGAGCCTTTGTCGAAGCTCGCTCTCTCTCTCTCTCTCTCTCTCTCTCTCTCTCTCTC
>UELV01085985.1:15085-29639 GCA_900490015.1 Megastigmus stigmatizans | reverse complement strand
CCCAACCCCCCCCCCCCCTACAATATTATTCTTCTGACCGCTCGAAACTTTTTTTTTTACTTTACACGCTGTATACAGGCCGTCGGAAAGGCCCTTTGCCATTGTCTCTGGATCATAAACACGTAACCCAGATTTTCTATTTTCCGCCTGGGAATACTAGCTGGAAAGCGTATATGACTGGTCTCTATTTTTCTCCGATTAGTCGCGGACCAACCGAGTTTTCGGCAACAGCTCTACCGCAACCCTTTTGTGAGTATAGTCGACGGCGCGAAGATCGTCCCGACGGCGCACCGACAATTGACCGAGTGAAACTTGCGTCCCTCGCGTCGGCTGGCAGGTTGTGCGGATCCGTTCGACGTGAACCCGGAAGACTGAATTCTACTGCTTCGCTGCAGGTTTAGTTTTTCAGCTGCCGAGTGTTCGTTTGTGATTCAAGACGGACTAGGATAGATCTTATTTTTTCCCCCTCGTGTATAAAGTGTACCAAAGTGATGCAGTTTGGTTTTGTTTGAACGTATAAGTGCGTGTGCTCTGTGTGTTGCAAGTATTGTTTGATTGAAATGTAGGCGCTTATACTTGATTTAGTACAAGGATGATTTCTATGTAAAGGCAGTATATACGTATTGTAAGCTAATTTAAGGTGAAAAAGAATACTCGTCCAAGACATAAAAAGGAAGTTTCTGAAAGCCATGTCTAAAATTATTTTAATCTGTCCAATTAATCTAATTTCATGCGTTAGAATTTATTACTAAGGAGAAAGACCGCTGCGCGATCGTAAAAAAAGTATCACAAATTATCATATAAATGATTTTTCATGGCCTTTTACGATCAGGCAGAGATTTTTGTTCTAAAATATTCCATGTAGATATTAGTAGAAAAACAGTTTTTAATATATTATGTTAAAGAATTATTATTTTCTTAGCGTTTCCTCCTAATAGATATTGAATTTGTTCATATTATTTGTTATATATACCTGTTATTCCTCGTTCTCAAAATTGTTCGAATATAACTTGACTGCATCCTGCATGATCGTAATAAAATCATGTAGCGAAGGTGACTTCTTAAATCGTTCGACTTATTTCCCCAAATTTTATTCCGCTCCAAAAGAAATATAAGATTTAACCATGAACATCAAGCACAACGAACAACTACTTCTCACAGACATCACTATTTCTTTACGCAATCATTTTGACAAACGAACTCTACTCGTACAATAAGCCAACAAAACTGCGTCTTAATAAATGCGCATCTCATTACGCTAACATTTCCAGAATCGCTTTTCAATAACGCAATACAAAGACGAGTGTAATAACGTAAACAAATCGGCCGGAAAAATTAATGATTCGTAACTGCTGTAACTAGTGCGCACGCGTCCGCGGCGTATAAAAAAAGACCAGCAGCCGCGAAATTATAACAAGAATAAAAAGATCATACGACAGCGGCGCGATGAAAAAAAAGGGTTCATGGTCTTTAAAGAATTTATAAGACCCCCAATAACTCGCGGGGTCGGTGGCAGGCAGGATACAGGCGACCCACACACGCACACACACACGCGCGACGGAGCTAAAATTTGCAAAGCGACGAATAAATTTTCAATTCATAGCTATATCCGGAAAATATTGTCTCACATTTCCTATATAGGCCCTTTCTCGCTCGTATCCGCAACACCGCCATTACGCGTTTAAGAGTGTATTTTCTCTATACTAAAAAAACAAAGAAGAGGATGAAAAAACAGCATCATGTAGACACAACTGTATCGTTAATTTGGCGTGAAACGCGGGATTATTTAATACATATATCAGCGGCGTCACAATTAATCCTATATACAGCTCGAGTTTGTGTGCATATAATGTGACACACATGCGTCTTGCCTCGGTTGAGTTCTTCGGCAGTAGCTCCTTGGTGTACGCGTACTATACGGTCATAATGAAGTTGCACGAGCATGTTAATTGTGAAGTTAAACAGAAATAGGAGCATGAAAGCTGCAGCGTTACGCGGGCTGGAGGGGGGGTATACAGGGTCAGTTGATGTCCGTGGGCTGAGGAGGGAGTAATGCTCATTCGGTCGGGGCGCGATAACTGCTCTATAGCAAAAGCCCTGCTAGCCCATATGGCTCTTTGAATCAAGTTCGCGTGTGTACATATAGTTATGCTCTGTGCTAGTCCTCATTATTCTCGCATTTGAGAATTTTCGTTTCTTTTTGAATCGTCAGTCCCTGCGCTATACTCACACGAGACTATACACCGCGCCGCGCACTTTTATATGGTGCGTATAACCAAGCGTTCGATGATCCAACGCCCGTCAACTTGAGCTCTATACGCCTAATGTTATTACATAGGTATATATAGTATATATTATATGCGCTTTTTTCTTCTGTTGTCTCCAGAGAGAGGGCTTTTTCGAGTATATTGGATTCTCGCCTCTTATCATCGCGGCCGATCTCGCCAAGCTTTTACGACGTAAATTAATAAGATTTTATAGAGCCTTTTTTTCTCGGATTACATATATATGTGTGTGTGTATATGTATAGGGCCCTGTTTTAGCGGAGAGGAGCATTGGGGCACAATGAGGGCCAACTCGCGTGCGAGAGAACGTTTGACGTGGCGTTTAATAGACCGTAAAGCGTATTTGAGTATCTCGATAAATATAACAACTCTTGGCCGAGTGAGTGCGAGAGAGAGAGAGAGGGAGGAAGGCCCGTGTCTTAACGCGCCATACATAATCGCGAGAGTCTCGGCTGTCTCGTGATTAAATGCGCGCTCGTGGTGCGAGCACGTGTATATCGCGCGCAATTATAAGCGAAATTTACGCGCCGTAGGACTTATAGAGCCCATGGAATTCTTGCGCTTTATATCGGTTTCTCGTATAAGGGCGGCCGCGAGACTCGAAGAGATGTCTAATTATAAATGACTCGATGCTGGAGCTGATGTGCCCGGCAACCGTCTCGGAGTTGTTTTGTGCTGTGGTGTAGTGTTGTTATGTATTGCGATAAGCGCGATCAAATCGATTATTGCGAATTGTATAGTGCGTTCATGATTGTTACGTAAATTAGCGAAACATTAATAATGCGATTTTGGCGTTGCTTAATGAGATATAGTGATTATATCGATTGATTCAGTATATAAATATTTACGCAGTTATTTTCTGCAATAATGGATATCTATCCTTTTATCTCATTATTTCGATTTGATCTTTACATTAAACGAGATACTATGTGCACTTGATTGTATATGAATACATGTCTTCGATAAATCACGCCATTTATTTACATTAATATAGATCATAGCTGTAAAATAGCTTGAATATTTTATAATGACTATTTGATGATTTTTTTAAAAGACAAGTGTTTTTAAGTCCATCGTTTTCAAATAGTTTGTGAGTTTAAAGATTATATTTTTATTAAAAATCAAGTATTCATTTATTTTTTTTGGTGATTCAAGAAACTAAAATATTAAAAATACATAAAATATAAAAAGTTGACTGGATTATAAATGAGAAAAAGGAATAATTGATATAGAAAGAGATGTTTTCGATAAGCACGATCCGTCACATTGGACGCGAAATTCTATTAACAAAAGCAGAAAAACCACTGAAACAGCGACGAGCATCAGCATAAAAACCAAACGGACGACACGATTTCCAAATATACACATATTGAGGCAAGAGGATCGCAACACACAAAAATCCTATATTTACATAATTCCCGCAACCAAAGAACCACCACCGCACGAGCGAAAACGAAAAAAAAAAGACTCGCGTGCAATAATCCCACCGCGGGCCGATATAAATCAGCGAAATAGATTCAATTCGAACGGAATCCGTAAAATAATCGTAAAAAAAGGTATATAGCACGGGCTAAGTAGATAAGTTTTTAAGCCGCGGCATCAGGCTAGAAAAGGCTCGCGCGCAGCAGCAGCAGCAGCGAGGCGGGCCAAACGCAGCGAGAGAGAGAGAGAGAGAGAGAGAAGAGGGCCTATAGGGGGATATGGCCAGCCTCTCTCGCTCGCGAGAGCCTCTGACCTGCTCGGCAGTGCGCGCGGAATCGATTCCAGTTTCCACAGAGCAAGCAAGAGAGAGAGCCTTCACCGCGCCCGCTTTCCTCCGCAAGCTCTCTCGCTCGCTCTCTCTCTCTCTCTCTCTCTCTCTCTATGTCTCTCGCTTGTGTAGTAGTAGCCTCCCGTTCGCGGCCCTCATAGCTCTTTCATCGCAGCCGCGAGAAAGAGCGATCCCTCTCTTTCTCTATATACTCGGCGTCCCTTCCTCCCTATCTGGGCCTATGTCTGCGTGTACACATGCATGTGTGCAGGGAGCGTGGAAGCGACAGCGGCGACGGCGACGGCGACGGCAACAGCAGCAGCAGCAGCCTTTCCGCCACATAAATTTTCGAATCGCTTTAAAACTATCGTTAAAAAATCACTTCTTCCCCTCTTCCTCTCTCTCTCTCTCTCTCTCTCTCTCTCTCTCTCTCTCTCTCTCGCTTTTTTTCCCCTTGCCAAGCTTGAGAAAATGCGGCAAAGAAAGTTTTCTTCACACGGATTTTTTACCCTCTTTTATCATTGCTCTGGTTAGTTTTACTCTTTTTTATGGATTATATTAATTTTATCATACAGAACATTCATACTATTAATTTTATGTTGCGCTATACACCTTTATAAAGATATTTTACGTACAATGTGAGAAGTAAAAATTGATGGATTAGTACGATATTTAGTTGCTTGATCTCAGCTTTAAGGAAATTAGAGAAACTTGCTTCAATTGGTAATAAAAAGCTTAGAGTAGGTATTGGCAAAATTGACTAAAAAACCGAAGATATTAAGAATATTCTCCTTTTGATATGATAATATGAAATAATTTTTTGTACGATATATATATATTTATTGGAAAAATCCGAGCCTTTCTTCAGGGTTAACAGAAAATACAGAATATCTATTATATAGGCCTCGGGTATCGATCGAGCCGTTAATTATCTCCTCTTCATATCCCATCGAGAAATATCCCTCCCAATATAATTACACCTGGTCCGACCCTCACCATATATCAAGCCGTAGAATTCGGGCTAACTCAGATCCCAAGGCGCATCTCATCATCGCAATGAGAAATCCCTAGCTCATAATGGCATCCGACGCCGGGACCAGAATAAGGATCTTTGACGATGGCCTCGCAGCTCTCGTGCGTGCGCGCCGCCCGGATTTTTACTAAAATACCACACCCCATAAGAGCGCGGTTCACTTGGTTATACGGCAATGGCTGCGACTCGATGCTATACCAGGGAAAAAGAGGAGGCGACCTTTTCTGAGCTCTCTTTGATGTAGGAAGGCCGAGATGATGATACCGAGGAGCTTCGGGGAGGGGAAGGTACAAGATCCGGTTGCCCGCACCGAGAGGAAAAGCTCGCTCTTCGACTGTGCCTTTGCCTCGCCTTTTTTCCTTATATACTTACTTTTTTAACGACTCGGGCGCCCGACGTTTCGAGTCGATTCGGCCTTTAGGCTTGTTATTTCGAGTAGGAGGCTGCGATTCGACTTTGTTCTCCGATTACGTCCCAGGAGAAATCGTTCGAGTCGAACGAACGGCTTGGGAGAGACGAGCCGCGGGGAATGTCGTGGAATTTTACATTTTTTGAGGGGGAGAAGCATTGGGTTTATGTGGGAAGACTGGATGCTCAATATGCGGGGACTTACATTTGTCTGGATTGTGTTTTTTTTTTCAAAGAACTAAAAATAGGTGATTTAAATTTAAAAAAAAATTATACACACCACCATTTTAATGTGTTGAAGAATTGAGATGATAAATGTTAGAATGTATGAAACAGCCATTTTCTTTTATTCATCAGTTGTAATACGAAAAAATAAAGATTCTATTCAACGTGGAGTTTTTGTTCACGGATCGTTTCAAATTTGCAAGTAGCTCAACTATAAGTTTTAATAATTTTTATAGGTACTTTTAAAATCGTAATTAGACTTCTGCTTAATCTTCTAAAGATTAGTGATCAAAGGAAATTATGAACACAAGGCCAAAAATTAAATTTCATGGATCTTCTAATGTTTGATTTATAATGGCTTGGGTCACAAGTTTCGGTGCCATAATACGCAACGGGTCTTGAGAATTCTTTTCTCTATTGTGAAAAACAAGGGTTAGAATAAGACTACTTAAGGAGTCTTTACCTGCACGCCCGAAGACACTATAAAACTTACCCTCATTAAGCCGTAATCTACTTCTAATAGTTATACCTGCAATTCCACCAAACGTAATGTCGGCTATAAAATCGAAATATAAGCTGTACCAGTTTTAATTTTCTTCTATTATTCATTTTGTATAAATTATTGTTTAGATCATAAATATACAGAATAGGAAAAGTAATGCGTTATCGTTATAGTTTCCAAAATAGATACCGCGGAGAATTTGCCATTTGTAAAAGCATCCGCGTGTGATATGTACCGACGGGAAGTGATCTGTTAATTCGAGACGAATCGAAAAAGCATAAGAAAAGGTAGTATAAATTGCCAATGGCTACCGAATTAAGTAAGTGCAAATACCAATCAATAATAATAGCGCGGGACATAAAGATTTTAATTGCGGTAACTTAAATTTTTGAATATCGCCCCATAAATCTTCAAAAGCTCCTAACATAATATGTTTATAGACACATATTTTTTTTTGTAGGAGAAGTATTATAGAGTATAAAATAGAATATGTGCAGTAAAAAGAAAATCAAACTTCAAGCATTAAAAACACTATACACAGTCTGTATAAATTACTTTAACGACATTCGTGGTTATTTTAACAACTTCACACCTACCGTGAAGGATCGTGAAATTCTTTTCTATACGCATGAAGCATTTCATTTTCTTATTGTATATACCGCTTTGTCATTAGAGGAATATCTCTTTCGCTTTATTGCTGGTACACTTTAAATTATCCAATCATATACGAAATTATTTATGCGCCACTGTGCTGTAACTGTTGGCGTAATTGTTTCGCGGATGACGAAGTTTTAGAAAAGTATATATATAAGTTTGATATAACGGCTGACACATAATAAGCTTGCAATAAAGAACTTGTGAAATACCGAAGAAATTGACGATCATTCACGGACGGTGCGATGACTTTTCCGCTACCTTTCTAGTTGCATTAAAATAGTTTAATTATCGCTTATTTGTGCAATATCAATTTTATTTGTCATTTTCATTGAAATCATAAATATTCGAAGTGTTGCAAGTTTTGTTTTTACTAATAATGAATTCGGCAACAGAAGCTTTAAACGTTTATTACAAAAAGCAAGCGATTAATAGGTGACGTACAAGGTTTTGGACTGGGTGAACGCGTTACCCCCGCAAACCAAACAATAACCACTAACAACATGAATAGTTCACGAGATTATATTCAAAGCTTCAAATTTAACAAATCGTTTCCGCATTGAAATCATAGCACATATATACACGATCCAGTGACAATGACTCCGGCAGCACGGCAACAAAACTATCCGCGCTAATCATTACATCCGAAAATCATTGTAAGCTCGCACAGTGTCGCGAGGTCGTATACGATCCCCGAAGCACATCGCAAAATGAATATCGCAGGGGATAATATCCCCATGAAGTCCTCTATAGTCAGGTCTAGTCTCTGCGCTCATCCTCACCTCGCATCCACACACGTATACATATAAGACATATACGATACGACACATGCGAGTGGTGGGGAGGAATCTCGGGGGTGGCTGCTGTGCATCCTCAAGAGAGAGAGAGGCTCTCTCACGTAAAAAGAACCAACAGAGAGCAGCGAGAGAGTGAGAGAGAGGTGATGAGGAGGAGGAGAGGGGAGTAGTCCAGGGGTAGAGTCCGCGTGTGCCGGTAAGAGGAGAGAGAGAGCTGGCACCCATCACACGCTACACGCACCACACGCCGGCACGTTCTCGAGCTGTATATACCACCTTTTACTCGTGTGTGAGACTCTCCTCGCACCAATACACACACACACACACACACACGTCGTGGAGAGAGTGGAGAGCGCGCGATATGGGCCGCCAGGTTTTCACGTAAAGAACCAGACAAGACACGTGTGCGCGATATTGTACCGCCGTGTAAGCTCTAGCGTACACTACTGTATCAGCGCTGCACTGCAGCTCGACGACTGTGCGCCGTCGGTCGATACTTCTCGCGCTCGCCGTGGAATCTCTGCCTCGATGACAGCCGCCGCTGCTAAAGCCGCTGCTACAACGATTCCGAGAATCTTTTATTATAGCGCAGTCGTCGGTCACTGTGCGCCACGCGTAGCGAGTTTCACTTTTTCGTAAGCCACAGAGAACGCGCGGCTGCTACCGTCGGGCTATTGTGTGAAAGCGGGGAAAAAGGAGAAAAAAAAGTGAAATCGAGCCTCCGCTTGCGAATGCTCCAGTTTTTCCGAGTTGTCCCGAGTGAGTACGACGAGCTTTGTTCATCCTTTTTTCGTCGACTGAGCCTGATGAGAAGAGCTGTTTGGTGAGCGTTGTTTGCCTGGTGCGACCGTGCGAGGATCGACGCTGGAAGTTAACGAGGTATTGCCTTCACGCCTGTACACTACACAAATCTTTTCTTTTCCATTATGACGTTGATACGCGCGTGTATAGGAGTATATATACAGATGCGAAGGGGGAGGAAGAGGAGGCGCGAAAGTGGAGAAAATTCGTTATTCGAGCTGAGACGAGCTTCCGAGGTGAGCGAAACGCCCGGCATAAATAATGCTTTCGCGCGGAGCGGCGGCGGCGGCGGTGTGCACACGGGCACAGTACAGTGCGCGCGAGAGCTTTTATAGTGCGAGGCTGCTGCTGCTGCTGTTGGCCGTGTCACATAATTCATAGCGACGCGTCGCGCGCTGGATCGTTTTACGAGTTTCGCGAGAAATACTTCCCTGTCGTCTAAATACGTCCTTTGCGATATACCTATAACCTCTTTTTCGCTTTGAGCTTCTCTCCGGTTCTTGTTGTACATATATGCACGGGCTCATCTCTTTCACTTGAGTCTTCAGTTTTTTTTTGTCTTTTCATTTCGGAGGCTCTCTGAGTTATGTGCGAACAACGTCGAGTCGAGTTACGATGACTAATTTGCCAGGCCTCGATTGGACGACTTTGATTCATTGTATATATATTTGGAAAGGCTATGTCTGTTTGTTTTGAATTGGGACGCGTGGAAAAGCTGCTGCTGCTGCTGCAGTGGGCAGATATGCCAAAGTTACCCGAGGTTTACTTGCGAGGCGGATATATATCTTGCAGCGACGGCTGCTGGGTTGGGTTTCGTCATTGTGCGTCGGACGATGAGTGGTGCGCGTGTATGAAAGCTTTGATCGAATGAAAGTTCATTTGGGAATTTGGCTCTTGCAATGATAAGAAAGGTGATTAGGAACTCAAATTCTAATTAACGGTAATTTATTAGAAGATATCCGTTATTCCGCAATCGTGTTACTGAAAGCTTGTTTAGTCTGATGACGTGATTTAGTTGATAATCGGGTCGGTGTACTTAAAAGACTAAATTGGAGATTCAATTTACTGTTGTATACATGCTTTATGTGTTGTATTATGTTATCTAAAATTATAGAATATTATGAATAATTTTAGTGGTATGCGCAGCTTATTTGATCAAAAAATTTCAAAAAATTAATTCATGTACATGAATGATGCTTCAAAAAGATTCAGAGTTGTACTGTGGTAATTTTGAAAAGCTGATGCTGCTCATAGCTAAATGCATTTGTTGTTTTGAACATACGAATTAAAAAATAAAAAATATTTGCCAATACTATTATAATTAGCATCGAAAAAAGGTACATATTAATTTAAAATTAGACTGTATTGCCAGAAAAACAATTATTACAAGCCAAATTCTATTATTTTTCATAACTTATTAGAAACAATGTTTTCACAATAATTACTACAATTATTACAGAGAATAATTTCTATAAGTAAAGCAATTTGTAAGATGTATGGTCATTTTTGGGTGAAAACAGTGATATTTCTAGAATACTATAAAAATATGGTAATTATTAACACAAAGTTTAATCCTCAATGCACATTTGAATCCTACAGAACTTAATTTTATCACGAAAACCGTTCATTGATGAAGAATAAAACAATAAAATTGCGACAAGTTACTCATGCTATCTGTACTGCCCGACGGATATTTACAAAGCTTACGTATGTTACAGAATCGCAATCCGTTTTTCCCTTGATATTAATATTGAAAGTACAAATTAGTTTTTTTTAATATTTGTAGATTTGTCTTACATTAATTTTCAAATGTATGTACTTACTTTATATGGATCCTGATAAGTGTAAATATGATTTAGCATTTGAATTTTATTGTTGGGAGTTCAATGTAATCAAAGATCTTTTTAATTATGCGTTAATTTGCAATTTTAAAAAGTAGATTTCACAAATTTGTTGTGTATAAATTGCAGAAAGTTTGTATAATTTTGAAAGTAATACTCATGCACCTTTACTTCTGCAATATTTAAATAATACAAAGACATATGCATAATACAGAAAAGTTACCCGAATTGGTAGAAATTCAAATATGGGAAATGGTTAGGAAAATAGAAAATGGCTAGGACAAATGGCTGTTACTTTCCTAGCGATGAAACGCTTTTTCTCGTATGATTTAGGTATTTAATTAATGGAATGGACACAGATGATATCTAACCCCAAAATTTGACAATTGGTTTTAAATTTCTTATATCGCAGCTTTGGTTTCAGATGCGTTTATAATACTCATTTGTAAATATGGCGTTGCCATATTTTATAGCTAGGAATTAGGTGAAGTTTCGTCTACGATTAAGGTATTTTATAGCTAAAATTGATCAGGTTTGTAAATTAATCGAGACAGATTTAAATAATTAACTTAACATGTTACTATGTTAAAACGAGTGTGTCTATAATGCAATTTCATAAATTAAGGTTTTTAATAAATATACATTAGATTACAAGCTCAAAAACAACAGTAAATCTGTTTTTAAAATTTCGAGATTAGGTTTTGAGCCATTTTTACTCGATTAAATACCCATTTTTTACCCATTTCTAGATACGCTAGCCATTTCCTAAGACATTGCGATAAATAAAATTTCTGAAAACCCCAAATAATGCTTTCTATTTTTCAATACCATCGATTTATAAATAGAACGCGCTGCTAATGTGATACACACTTTTATAAAAGGTTAAGGGTACGTTGTTTGTCAATATGTAGATTTTATTCATAATAAATACTGTAATAATAAATTTTGTCCTTTCACCCTCAACCGTAACATGCTATTAAAACTTTATTGAATCAACAGAAATTGATCTAATTTGTAGACAATTATATTCATTGAATTTTAAGTATATACTGCAAGTCCGCTGAAAATGCCTGCTTGATAAAATTTCATTCGCGACGGCCCAAAAGCTTTGTTAAAAAAAATGCATCAGTCAGCTTTAGCGCGCTTAAGAGTATTTTTCCCAAACATAAATAAAGAGATTAAAAGTTACTGTCGACATAAAAAAAATTAGATATCAAAAGTCCGGCGAGCAATTTGTAAGTGTATATCTCAGTAATTGAATCCCCTTAAAAAATAATAAATATAAAGTTAACAAGCGCGGCCATCTAATTAGTTGGGGAGTAATGCTTTTCGCGGAACCTATATAATAATTTCTTCTATTTTCTTGTCTCTCTCCCGACTACCGTAGGTAAATTTACGAGCTGCGCAAGCTTTATTTCTCCGGCGCATTTAACTGGCGCTAGAAGATATTGCGGCAAAAAAGTGCAAAGTTATCTGTTTGCATTTGCCTCCAGCTGCATAATTATGGTATATAATAATAATTACAATTATGAGGGGTGTAATGGTACTTGTTTGTCAAGCTCCATAAAGCCGGGGTTATTATTCCGCTCATAAACACCTGGATGCTCGTGCATATACGCTTTCATGCCTCTTTACGTTTTCGTTTTGTTCTTGCATTGTTATCTTCCGATTTCTTGTGAGCTGCACTACCGAGTGACTGACATTAGCCCAATAATAGGAAAATTATTTCTATAAGATTAGATAGCGGCTGCTGTCTTCCGGCTCGCGTTTCACCAGTTTAATTACGTTTTCCTTTATTCTATTCATAAATAATTCTTTATAATTCTGCAGTAAACTACAATGTTTGAGTAGCGACAATTAATAGTACAAATATTTACAGTCTAAAATTGCATACTCACTGTGTAAACATGTTTATATCGACGATATTTAAAAAAAAAAAAGAATCACATAAAAATCATTTTAATTTTAAAATAAAAAAGATTGGCTTCGTGTTCCGAGCAATTCTTTTTCACGATTAATTAATACGAATATGAGGCACTAAATAAAAAGCTCGTAGTTCATAAACAGATAGTAAAACCTAACAAGAATTGAAATATTAAGGCAGCCGTAATAATGCAGTAAGTGAAGGATAAAAAATTTTTTTGCCAATAAAATGAGTTCTCACCAGTGTTGCGTACGTTATCATTGCCTCAGATAAAAACATTTAAATAGACTATTATGGACTGGTATTGACTGTTTTATACTTTTACTATAATATGTAATCCCAACCGCTAACTTCTCGTAAAAACCTTTTTATTAAGCCCGTATTTTTAAATCTCTAATAAAAATTATTGTATTATAGTATGCATAAATAAATGAAGTGGGTGTTTGGATTACGAAATAAATTACTTCGTAAAAATTTACAGTTATTTGATTTTGAGACTTTTGCACCATTGCGAAAGATCGTATATGGCAAAACTAGTGCACACCATGTGCTACAAGCGCCGATATACAAGTCTTATAAGTAATATGTACTTTTTACAAGTTTCATTGTCCGTTCCGCGCCAATTTCGCGGAAAAATGTGTTCGCCCTGCGTACACACTGCACATAACACACGAAAGAAACGGATTTAAACCCAGTGTATCATTGTGTATTTCTCGGCTTGTACAAATATATTCGGCAGTGTCAATCCTTGTGTCTACGTTTGCTTGCCGCCTCGTCAATATTTGCCGGCTTACACGTGTCAAATAGATAAGCAAACCTTTCGGCAAAAAATACATTGAGACCTATGAAATCTTCGGTCGCCGACGAGATGTTGTATATTTAACCTAGTCAGATTCAGTTCGTCACAGTTTCAAATCAGATCCGAACTACGAATTTTTCATAATCAATGAGGTTTGCTAAAATGAGTAAGAAAGGACTCGGAGTAGGTTTATGGCGTTGGAAAAATATGATAGCGAATTTAAATTAAACATGTGATAACGCGATGACTGGTAAGTTTAGAACAAAGCCAATGATAAGAGAATTAATATCTACATCTTTGCATCAGTCTATATCCCGGATATCTGTGTTTTTAAAAAATATTAAAAAATACAATCATTGTATGGTATGTAAAACACTTCTTTGCGTATTTTGTATATTTTTTGACAATAGTTAATTTTCGATTGGACTGCACATAAAAAACTATTATTATTTTATGTACATCAAGATAAGAAATAATAATTATGGTTAAAATTATCAATTTTGTATAATAATCCAATAAATTGTATAAAATTATTAAACATCATTCTCTTTAACTTTTACACCCATGTTATAGCTAATAAAAGTACACAAATTAAATGTCAACAGAGAATCAAAATGGAATCCTTTTTCGTTAACGAATATAATAGAATTTTTGAATATTGCGTTAAGCAAATAGAATTAATTCGGCGATATTTATTATCTCATTCGTTATTTTATTTATATCAACTACTTAATTTACAAGTAGTAAAATTGAATAGAATCATACAAACAATTGAAACATTATGATTGATAAAAAATTATGTTTTCTATTTTTAATTTTTATTAACGAATCGCGTCAAAAACTCACCGATTGAATATTTTAAAAATAATTGTTGTATTCACATACATAATGCAATAGCGTTACTACTCAACTTAATCCGATAGAACCATTTTCAGCAGCAGTAAATACGTTTGCATCTTCTCAATCTCTCAAATAAATCGCAATATCAATGAAAATGTATACAGAATCCACCCACGTTTTCGACAATCACACAATGCACGCACCCTCGCAGCGCTACAAATAAACCAATTGATTTTTCCTCAATTAGTAAATTCCGCCCGCCTGAGCGAGATTTTTCAGCGGATAGATTCGAGGCATGGCTTACAGAGCTCAGAGAGTAGGGGGAAGTCCGAGAGGTGGGGCGAATCGAACGAGCTACTCTTTCTCTCCCTCCGGCCATGCTGAAATCCATAATGGCCGCCCGACGACTCGGCGCACTCGCCTCGCCTCGCTGCTCGATCTCGTCCAATGGCGTGGCGCTCTCTCTTTCTCTCCCCTTCCCCATTCGGTAACCATGGTCCCCCACCCCTAGCGACGCTTTCGCTACTCCCTCTCTCGGTGCGTGTACCTCGACTGACGCGCCGCTGCTCCGAGCGTTGCTAGGCAACCGGCGGCCATTATCGCGAGACGTGCGCACGCATACCTAAGACCGGAATGGCTTATGCGCTTACGCGCTTACGCTGTGTCTATATGTATATAGATATAGATATATATAG
>UELV01085985.1:0-15065 GCA_900490015.1 Megastigmus stigmatizans | reverse complement strand
AGAGAGAGAGAGAGAGAGAGAGGTAGGCAGGCGTGCGTGTAATGATTTTCGAGGGTTTCGGAAAAAAGCTCGGGGATTCCATACTGGATTTTGAAGTGGTTCTTTTCTTCGCTTTCAAAATTGGTAGATTATTATTCGTCTGTAGTTGCTGTAGTATTTGTAATAATTTATAAAATAGCTGTTTCGATGGAACAAATAATATTTATTAATAATAAAGTATGGTTTTCATGCAAATGAAAATAGGGTTATGTGTATAAGAGGTTTGTACTTCTGCCTTGCTCTTCGCTGCCAAGTAAAAAGAAAAACGAAACGAAGGAATTTGAATTATAGCAAAGGGATGTAACTCATCTGCAATAGAATAAACAGAAAAGAATGGAACTTTCATTAGAATTTTTATTAGTGAAATAACAGTTAAAAGTTTAAATTAAAATATTTTATGCTTTTTTATCGTTTCAATTGGGTGCGCGTAATTTTACACTTTTCAAAAATGCTTATGTCAAAATCTACCTATTCCAACAACAGCATCATTGTAGACTGTCGAAGTGTATAAATAATTTTCCAACGAGCAGCGAAGCTTTCACAAAGTATCGAAAATCAGTTGATCAAAGCCACCCCCGTTTACCAGCAACGAGTATCACAAAATATACAGGTGCATGCCAATTGCTCCATCGATAGGGAAGGAATTGACGCGAACGGCAGTTGCGGCACGCGCTCACTCTCTCTCTCTCTCCCTCTGCACATAAGTTTACAAATTACTCAAACGTTAACTCGCTCTTCCTCACTCACTCTCACTCGAATACAGCCGGCATTAAAGTCCGCTTTTACCTCGAGTGTAAACAGCGGGCTTTATCGTAACAATTTACACCTTTTACTGTTCATAAATTTGAACGGCAAATGAGGTTGAGGAGTACGGGAGGGGCATGGGAGGCACACGCAGCTTATGAGAGTGACTTCGGTGATAAGGATCCCCTCTACCCTCCCCCCCGAGTTTACGCGACTTCGTGACGATTAATACGCTCGAAAAGAGACATTCTTTTGCTGTAACGACTCGTCGGGACTTGATTTCCATAGCCGTTGTGGTCTTTATGAACGCGTTAAAAAAAAAAGGAAAAATAAATCATAGCGAGTCGGTCATCGTTATGCGCTTTTAAAATCACTGTGCCAGTGGAGCTTTCGTTTTTCATGTACCACTTGCGCATTATACTTTCATCGATGGGTTGGTAATGTATCCGTGGAAGGTAAGGTCGCGTTCTGTTTCTACTGCAGACGGGTCCACGTGGTAAGGAAGGTAGCGGACCGTTCGTGTGTACCGACTAGGTGGAATAGCCTCTGCTCGTGGTAGTTGAGCGCTGCGCCGTTTGAATTCGCTTAGGCGCTACTTGCACTACCCATCGCCTAACTATCGATTCTCCCAACTTATCTCTACACCCTTTATCTCGCTCTCCCTCTCCCCCCCCGCTCTCTGTCATTCTCTCTTTTTTTCGTCTCCTTTCTTTCTCGTTTTCTGCTCTTTCTGATCTCGTACTGTGCTCTCGGCGCGGCGTATAACGCGGGTATACAGCTTTTTGATACAAAAAACAATTTCCGCGCCCAGAGAGACAAAATTCATATCGGCTATGGAAAAGAGCGCGTCTTTAACACTGCGTTCCCAGGTATACAACCGACCGTAGTATAATAACGCGTTTGCTATACATTTAAACATAATTATCATGAACGATAGCACGACTCACGATCTCACCTTCGAAAATGGAGCACTCGATCGATCCTCCAGCAGATATATATGTATAATATATGTATATACGTATATACATGTATTTATGTATATGTGTAGAGAAAATAAAAATAAAAAAAAAATCGAGGGCTGACCTAGCTCGACTTCCGCAGCGCCGTGCGGCTTTTATCGCTCATTTTCCACGAAAGCCCGCACCTGTATATTATCTGCCTTTTTCACGTGCGCGCACCACTGCCTTGCTCGCAATTTCCAGCGCTAAATAATGCAAAGCGCATATATAGCTGCGGACAGCAGTGTGTGCAGTGTGTGTGAGAGAGAGCGTCGCTCGCACACACGCACACACGCACACACAGTCAGCCTTCGCGAACGACCTATCGCCCTCGCCTTTACGCATGGGAACGCGCTCGCGTACCTATATGTGTATATATAGTATATATAACGATATATAGGTGTATGCGAGAGTCCAGTGTATTCGAGCACGCGCAATATATATATATGCGCATGCACTAATTTTCTCCACGCGACATATATATTTATTTTGCAGTGGCCCCGCGAGCGAGCGAAGCTCATTCGCCCCGTACCTACTCTCGTTTGCTTCGCGTCCTTGTGTTACTCTCTCTCTCTCTCTCTCTCTCTCTCTCTCTCGCTCGCGCAGGGTAATTATATGCCGTGTGCACACACAGAGGGACTCTGCTGCAGGCTGCGGTGTATGCGCTCGCTAGGCGTTATTGGCTTGCAATTGTCGTTCTGCCTTGCCAGTAAAAAACACAGACGAAGATAGAGAGAGATAGATAGAGAGAGAGAGAGAGAGAGAGAGAGAGAGAGAGAGGGAGAGAGGGCAGAGCTCGAAGAATGATTGTATCGAAAACACATTAGGGACTCTCATTTTCTAGCGAGTGAGTATATGGTCTCCCTCCCACGCGTTCTCGCAAATTAGCTCCGGGACGTTGATAACAATGAACCGGATTGCGATAAAGTGCTTTGAAAATGTACTGGGCTAATTTTAATTTTACTCTTGTAGATAGGTAAAGGAAATTGTTTATTTAATTAATAAATTGCCCGAGCACACAAGCTTTATTAGTTGAAATATAGATACGCTGTCATACTAGTATTTTATTATTCTTTCAGTTGGCGCTTCTTCGGTTAAGGAACTAAAATATGTGTATTGTGCAGAGCAATATTTTCTGTTGAGATTGCAGGCGATATAATAATTTATATATATAAATTTATTTCATAAAATCATTATATTTATTACCTGCACACTAGAGATCTTTTGTTATTCACTTGCGAAGATTGAACAGACTGCTCAGAACTGGGTTATTACTTTTATAAGTTATTGTACCTAATAGTTATCTAAAGAACGTTCATTGAACTACTTGAATTTCATAGCAAATATACAGCTGCCATAATATCATGTAGTAAAAGCGCTCAATTTCTAGTAAAGTTAATATTGGTAGTACACTAAAATTATTAAATTACCTTAAGTGAACATTATATAGAAATATTATTACAGTGTTTGATTGATTTATTGCCATCTTTTATATGGTTAAAAACATTTCTATAATTACAGCATATTTATTGAACGTATAGTGTTGTATTTTTAACTTGGAAGTCATTTATTACCGTAAACTTTTTTTAGTATTTGGATTGCATTTTTAATAGTATATTATAGTCTTTACCGTATATCATTTTAGTATAATCATTTATTAGTACAAGCAACTTTTATGATAAATTTTACGTACTGTTGATAATTGCAATAATTTATTACTACATTACCCATAGAAATGATGGGGCTGAAGTTTTCATCCTTGGAATGCAACGAAAATATTTTTTAATTATTCCATTTAATGATATATTTTATTAATAATTAGTTAAATAATTGTATATATAAAGAACTGTTGAGAAAAATGAAATGAATTCTAATTAAATGGCAGATAATAAGTGATAAATCAAAATTTTTTACGTTGCACACCAGCGATGCAAACTTCAAAGTCGTTAACCATGCATCTTCCGAATGGTACTATTATACTATGAATTTTACTATGAATTTTCTAGTACTTAATCTTTGTCAGAAAATTCTTCGATTTTTAACAAAATGAAAAAGATACACCTTCATTTTCCAATTTACCGACGTGAGAAACATTCGCAGCGAATCCCACGCATTCCGTCGGCCCGCAGAATTCCTCATCAATTCGCGCAGACTAATCGCGTTTCAGCTCGGCAAAAAGCACCGATATACAGGCGAGAGTAGGAAAAAGAAGAAAAAAACAAAAGGGAAGATATAAAAACCCATTCGTTGATCCGCAATTTTTCACGTGCAGCACATCCTACGCTGCAACAGCTGCATGCGCACAGACTCTCCGGTCTCGAGCCGTTGGCGTTCGAACAGCAGCAGTAACAGCAGTAACAGCAGTAGACAGGAACGGAGGGAAAGACCACCCATATCGAGGCTGTGTACCATATACTCGAGAGCGAGATGAAATCTCTGTCCTCCCTATATCCCATGTACACCTCATTTTTGTTCCCTCTTTTTTTTTTGTTCGTATAGAATCGCCGGCGTTTTTCCCGTCCTCTCTTTCCAAGCGCATAATAGGTATGTGAGGCCAAAAATCCGCAGCTCCGATAATGATTTCACGATAATTCCGTAAATATATTATACGAATATGTGTGTATGTATATATATATATATATCGTGTCTCTGGCTTTTTCGTCCCTCTTCGCTTTTAATATTATCTGCGGTCTGATATAGCGAGGGTATGGGGCAATAAATACATCGGTCCGGTCCCCGGAGAGAGAGAGAGAGAGAGAGAGAGAGAGAGAGAGAGAGAGAGAGAGTATCCCAGCATCAGCACTTCTCTCTTTCTCTCTCGCTCTCTCTAGCAGCGAGCCTAATCTGAGTAGATCTCTCGCATATACATATAGCATCCTCGCGGCGCCAAAACAATTCGGGAGTTGGCGTGTGTGCAAGATAGAGCGAGAGGGAGGGATAGGGAGAGAGAGAGAGAAGCACGAGGATCTTTTTTCGTCATGGATGAGCTGCCCCTAATCCCTCCCCTCCTTCTCTTTTTCTCATCATCCCCACCCCTATATACAGACTTGTCGCTCTCTCTCTCTCTCTCTCTCTCTCTCTCTCTCTCTCTCTCTCTCTCTCTCTCTCAACGCTATTATTCCCACACCTCCGCTATATCTGTATACAAGCGTTCTCTTTTTTCTGCCTATAGCCTTAGTAGTATAGAGCGCGTCCTTGTTCTCTCCCCACGCTCTTTCTCTCTCTCTCTCGGTCGGTCGGTCGAGCCGAGTTTAGGCTGACGCATTAAGTACCACTCCCTTCTCCAGGGGGATAGGGAACGAAGCCGACGAACTGCGCGCCGGCATCGATTTCTCGTTTCCACGGGATACGGCCTGGCCTCCGCCGCGCATGCGTACCTCTGCCCGCTACGGATACGTATACGTATATATACCCTATCTCGCTACGCAAGCTCCCCCACTTCGGTGCCGTTGCCGCCGCTGCTGCTGCTGCCGCTCTCCCGGCACGTCCCACTCCACCATGATGCCGTGTTCGGGCAGAGCCAGACAAAAAGAGAGAGGGAGAGAGCGAGAGGAACGCCGCGCTGCCAGGCCGCCGCCGCATCAGAGAGATAGAGAGCGCGAGCCAGCGCGGCATGGCAACGCCAGAAACTTGTCTCTCGCCTCCTCGTCGTGCCTCCCTCTTTCCTTCTCGTCTGCTTCTGTGTGCTATCTATGTATATACATATATACATATAGATATATAGATATATGCATGGGGCGGTATAGGTCGTCGTGGTGGTCGTGTGCCCAGGGCAGCGCAGCCGCAGCCACGGGAGATTTCCCGCTCGCGCATACATACGAATGCCAGCTCTAGGGAATTCTCTCTGTTACCCCTCTCTATGTGTGTGTGTGTGTGTGTGTGTGTGCGCGGTGGGAGCGTATAGGTGAATGCCGGCAAGAGCAAGCTATAGATAAACTCTGCCGGCGTTGCTGCTCCTGTGCCCCGGGACTCGCTATGTGTGTGCGAGCGACAAAGAGAAAGAGAGAGAGAGAGAGACGCGTATTATATAGTGCACGGGATAGAAGGAAAGAGAATTCGGGGGAAACCAGCTGAAACTCTCTGGACTCATTTAATCCGGGTCTCCTCCCACCGCCACCGCCAGAGCCAGAGCTGCGTAATCCCACCCCGCCCGTTCTCCACCTTCTCCCCGCGCGAGCTCACTTCCATTATCTGGCCATCTTTATTCAGCCCCTCTGTCGAATAGAGGGAGGGAGGTATACATATATATATATATATATGTATGCTAGCCCCGGGGACTCTCTCTCTCACTCTCTCCCTCGCTCTGCGCTAGGTATAGAGGCATGCTTTTATGAGCGGGCACAAATCTCCTCATCAGGCTCCCGTGCAGGATCCCTCTCTCTCTCTCTCTCTCTCTTGGCGCGCGCGTATACACACTGCAGAAGGGTGAAACTGGGAAATTGCGGGGCGGTTTTCGTTGGCGCGGATAGCCGCCGCCACCGCCGCGCCAACGGCTTATACACAAATGAGCCGGCTTGATTCCAATTATTCAGTAAATTAAATACAGCCGACCCTTTACTGCCTGCGAGAGTTGTTGCTGCTGCTGCTGCTGCCTGGCGATGCCCGCGTCCGACTGATACCACCGCTGCCGTCGCTATACCGTCGGCCGGGGGAATTTGCCGCGCGCGAGAGAGAGAGAGAGAGAGAGAATTTGAGTTATGCGCGCATCGGCGAGTCGAGGTGCGTGCCGCTTCTCTGTCCCCCGGCCGACGTTGTAATACAATGACAAGCCCCCGCAGCTCGCTGGTATTAAAGGGTTGCCGAATATCGCGCGGTGCTCCCGCTGTATCCTCTCTCTCTCTCCGTCGCTATCCGACGCGTTGTAGCAGCTCCTCTATATATATATATATCCGTCCTATCCGTATTTCTCCCTCGTGTTGTGTGCTATACGTATATAGACAAGGGAAGAGCTATATATACAGACACACGTAGGGAGGAAGGGAGCGCCCGGAGCCGCGCGTGTATGCATGTATGCAAGGTGAATTGTCGTTCGGAATAGTGTAGTACGCGTGTGCCTGCTCCCGTTATCTGCCCACTCCCGCAACGAGGCGATGTTCCAGCTGTATATATACATGTATATGTATCCCATAGTGGAACGCCGCTCCGATGCCACCGTCGCCACCGCTGCTACACACGACAGACTATTTGAACATGCCGTGCGCGTGTGTCTATGTGGCTGTGTTCGTGCGCATGTGTGTGTGTGGCATGTGTCACTTCGATTTATCAACCCCGGCGTATACGGCATTTTCTCTCTCTCCTGGCTTATTTTATACCGGCCTTATCGCGCACACACACCCCCCCGCCGTCGGATAACAAATAGCCTCGTGGCGTTTCGGCTCTCGAGAGCGAATATAATACGGCTCTCTCTCTCTCTTTCTCTCTTGGTCGGCGTCGTTGCTGGTCCTTTTTTGCGAGCTCTCGTGCGCAGTCGAGTCCGACGGCAAAAAGTGATATTGCATTTTATTCGCGAAAATTAAAGTTGAGTAAAAAAAAGCGCCGGACGGTTTTATATGCGCGAGCATCCGTCGTATGGAACTTTGAGAGACTCGAGCTCGTTTTCATTTTTTTTTAGCGAAATTTTCGTTTTAATTCGAGGAGATTGAAAATTTTGGAGTTTGGTTTTGGAGGAAGGTTATCGTATCGTAGTTTAGCGTTGCTGGAGATGGTTAAAGAACGAATTATGGTGATTCTTTGTATACTTTTATTAGGAATATAAAGCTTTGAATTTATTGGTGAAGTTATACTTTACTTATAGAATTCAACTTAACTCATGTTTAAACAGTTGCAGCGCAATATATAAAGTTATTTTCGGAACTGTTTTATTTATAGAATTCAATTTGACTAATAAACTAATAGATATTCGGTTCAAGCGTAATATGTTAAAGTGAAGTACAGGCTTGCATATATTAATTTAACTATTTTTTAGGTACAGTAAATAGAATTTTTTTCACATAAACTATTTTAATTTATGTTGTCATTAACTGAAAGCAAAAAGAATATAATTTATATTTAAATTTACAATAGTTAAGAGTATTTAGTCATATATAGCCGGTTCCAAAGTCTAATTTTTCGTGTATCATTGACCCAACGTATTTTCAATGACATTAATTCTTTGCTTATACCATTCTTTGCTTTGTCAGAAAAAACCTGACATTTTTGTAATAGGAAGGTATATAAATTAAATTTATATTATATTTTAAAGCACAAAAATATTTAATGAACAAAAATAATCCTCCGTCCGATGAGAAAGTTAAATAATACCGTCACGGACCCAGTTTTTAATCACTTAAGAGCACGTCGTATGCTTACGTCTAGATATAAATGAAATAACAACTTAAATCTTACTTTACTTTAAGTTTTTGCATACATTAAGATTTCATCTTTCGTTAAGTTCAATAAAAATTAATAATAAGTAGTCGATAATAAATTTAAGACATTTCTTTAAGCAAAAAAACAGGTTAGGGAGTAAATTTTAATCATGACATTTAAAAACGTGGGGGCAATTTTTGATCAGGAGAGGAAACAGTTTTTGATCAAAATTTAGCCTTGTAAAAAGTTTCAAAGAGTAATAAAAACAAAATAGATATTATTCGTCAAGTAACTGATTATTATCAATAAAATTTACTTGCAATAGGAAGTCAAAGGATTGTTAAAATATTAAAAATGTAATGAGAAACTGATCAAAAACTGGATCCTCATCAATTACCACGTTTATGACGGTATATGCGATAAACGTTGGATTAAAGTCGGCGTCTTGCAGTACTCGACATGCATCTACTTTCATATTATTTATTTGGTACCAATAATAACATTTAATTTTTTGAACATTACAAACATTTAAGATAATAATCTTTTTTAATCAAATGTTATTCTATACAATATCTGTAACTGTAAGTGTTTCATACGTTATTTTAGGCGTACTCCTTTTGAGCTGCTCCCTCAAAGCGTATATTCATATACAGATTAAAATATACTTGAAAATACCAAAATAACTATGAATACGCCAGTCACAACAGAAAAAGAGATCCCTTTGAAAAATGAATGTACTTTAATTTAAGGGTCCCCCCCATAAAGTGTTTGAATTCATACATTTGATCCGGCTCCACACACGTGCTGAAAAATTGATTTTAATTTTCTCAATCCTCATCCGAGTACTCGATCCAACCCCATAAAAGACCTTTTCCAACAGCAAGTCCCAACAACCGCGCCTCGCGTACACACACACATCCAGCGATTTTTACATTACAAAAAGCCTCCGTTAATGAAGCTCCATCGTCGGCAATAATTCCGCATTAAGATATCACGAAGTCTCTCCTTTCCAAAGTACTCCACGGTTCTGATTTGCTCTCGCGCTACGAAAACGGTTTTAAAAGTTATGATAATAAGATGTCGGGTCGAGCTGCTTTTACGAACTAAAATAAATCGCAAATCTTTATTTCATTTTATACCTGGGTCTCGCGTTCTCGCGTACGTATAGAGACTCTCTCTTTCTCTCTTGTGCGAGCGCGTGCGCACATTAAACTTCCCAGGGAATATTTGAAATTGCATAAGTATCGGGATAAGAGCTGGTGTGTGCAGTGCTGCAGCAGCGCGGCCCTTATACATACCCTATATACTGACTCTTGGCGCGCGACGCGCACCACACCGGCTCTTTCTCTATCCCAAGAAGAAATCTAATTTAAATTCCAATTTATCGACAATCTATTCAATAGTCTCAGAGACGTTTTCATCCGCACGGGGGACGCATAAAAAATTTTTTTTCTCCCTCTCTCTCTCTCTCCTTTTTCTTTTCTTCTTTCTTTCTTTCGTTTTTCTTTTTTTGCATACACCGGTGCGCGCGAGCGCAAACTGCCGCGAGGTAAGGAAGGAAGAAAGAAGAAGAGACACGCGTGGCGCGCAGATACAGAGTCTTGGGAATATCCTTAACGACCCAGGCCCTCTTCTCATTCCATATCGGATCCAATCTCCATATAAAATTTCCAGCTCCGCGACCGAACACACTCTTATACCCGCGCGTACCTGTACCTTCTCTCTCTCTCTCTCTCTCTTCTCCCTTGCAGCTCGATTATATACGGAAGCTCTCTTTCTCTCTTTCTCTCTGTTCGCGAGAGAGGATAGCCGACTAGCCGCTTTAATTCGTATTTTCTTTGGGGACTGTGCTTCGCAGGCAGTTTTTACGAGCGAGTATCTTCCCTCCTTCCCTTCTTCTATGCTATACACGCGCGCTCTCGCACTCACACATACACTCACAGAGAGAGAAGCGCTCGCACGCTTAGATAGACGAGCCAAGTTTTCTGTCTTTCCTCCTTGCCTCTCTCCTCCTCCTCCTCCTCCTACCTCCTACCGCTCGTTCTCCCTCTCTCCCTCTCCTCCTCTCCCCGCGCTTGTGCAGAGCTTCCTTCCTTCGATCTTCCTTCTAGCGGAGCGAGCTTCTTTCTTCCGCTCCAGCTAGCTTTTCCCTCCTCGCGCCCTGTCTCGCCCTCTTTTATTTCTCTACTCCTCTACTTTAGCGTCTTTTGCGCCAGCGAACGCTATATACTCGGCTTCTCTCTCTCTCTCTCTCTCTCTCACTGAGTCAACGTGTGCGTGTGTGTGTGTGTGTGCTCGAACGGCTGAAATGTTGTTGATAATGCTTCGAAAAATCTACGGTAATGGAAAAAGTCTTTAGAGAGCGAACGCGCGCGGCGCTGCTGCTGCAGTACCGGGTTATCTGTAATGCGATCGTTGCCCCGACCATTTTTTTGTTGCAGGTTTCCTCTTTTTTTTTGAGACGACGCGCGAGCTCCTCTCGTTTTATGGAATATAAGCGCAATTATATTTGTATATTATGTGGGAAGCTGAGATTATTTTGAAAAGTTCGAGGTAATATAGTGCCGACGTTAAAAGGCTGATTAAAAATGATGGACTTTTAGGCCAAGACGGGCTAGTCTGGCTTTACTTTGATGACGCGGTTAAATGAATGGAAAAAATTGTTTCAATTTATTTGGGAGAAACGAGAAAGCGCCCTGCAGTCGGATATTAAAGACGTAACATATGCAATATATCGGATGATAATTTCGATTGACAGTTATATATTGTGATTAAATTCCATTAGGTGCATAATGTAAAGCGCGCGAGTTACGCAAATATACAATGGCAAAACTAGAAGAACGAGTATTGTACGTGTAACCATATTTCCATCCTATTTATTATCGATACAATGAAAATTTATCTATCCCTTGATTCCTCGATTTATTCACGGTATTGAAAAAGCTGCTGCAGACTGCAAGCATCATCGCGTAAATAAAAATCGCTCGAGAAACTTTCTATTATGTATTAATTTTGTTTTCATTCGCATTGCCCCCTCATGATGACATGTTTTATAATGGCATAAAATTCAGTACAATGCCATTCGTGCAGTGCGTAGTAAATCTCGGTAAATCTAGTAGAAACACTAGGGATCATTTGAAGGATATAAAAGCATCGCATGGAAATTCGCGGAAGAATATAGCTGCGCGTAGCGCGGTAGGATTTGCTTTCATAAAAATCCTTTAAAAAAAAAAAAAAAAAAAAGAAAGAAAGAGAGAAAAGAAAGAAAAGAAAGAAACAGAATGAGCTGCGCTCTAAGGTTGCGCGGCGCGCGCGCGCAAGCGAGTCGAGCTTTTATTTCCCGAAAGTATATAAATCATTAATATAATACGGTAAATTTTTCACTGTCCCGACGACATACGCGACAAATTCAAAACGGCATTAAACGCCTTCTCGAAAACTTGTCTCTCTTCTGGGCCGTGTACATTATTATACATACACACGTACACGCAGAGAGACACACAGAGAAAACCAGTCTCTCTGGAAGGAGGGCAAAAAAAAAGTTTGCCAACAGATGAGGATACGTTTACCTTCCTTAAACTCCTTATAGATGCATTGTAAAAAGTAAAATCAGAGAAGAAAGACAGAGAGAGAGAGAGAGAGGGAGAGAGAAACAGCTCCTTTTGAAAAGTCTCAGGGGCCTATTCTCCTCGGTGGCTCGCGCCATCGCTGATGCAGTCGAGCTCGTGCAACATTTCACACGATGGTATAGTGGATGCCGCTCGCGCGCAGTCGCATTATTTATACACATTATTTATACTACGTGACAAGGTTTCCAGCCTGCGAGATCATTTGACCGGAGCACAAGAGAGAAAGAGTGTCTGCAGCACACACAACACTGCTAAAAGACCCCTCTGAACAGAGAGAGAGCGAGAGAGAGAGAGAGAGAGAGAGAGAGAGAGAGAGAGAGAGAGAGAGAGGAAGAGTCGAGGACTGCTTGTCTCGGATTTCGTTCCTCTCCTTCTCCTCTCCTTTTTTTTCTTCTCCCCGCCGCGTTTCTTTTTCTTTTTGTTGTTCGTGCAGTCGGAGAGAGAGAGAGAAAGAGATGGCCGCCACCACCACCACCACATCGGGGGCCCCATACGATATATCCCAGAGCCGAGCACTGCAGCCGGTCCCCGCTTTGCCAAAAGACCTCGATCGGCCTGATAGAGGCCATTATATGTGTGTACCGAGAAACTCGGAGACAGAGAGAGAGAGGAGGTGAAAAAGCTCTCCACTGCTGCACGATCGTTGCAGCGGACACCCCGAGGACGTGAAACGAGACTCGCTCCTGCTGCTGCTGCTGCTCTGCAGAGGAATGCACGCGTGTGTGCTGCACTTATGGAGTTATAAACTCGCGTGTGTTGTATGTGCTGTGTTCGGCTGCATGGGACGACGTCTCTTTGCCGAGGCGCGAGGTAAAAGAAGAGAGCGAGAGAGAGAGAGGTGAAGATAAAGGAGATTGCTTACCTGGTATAACACTTATACATGTATCTCGAACGAGTACAAGGACCAAAGGAACTTGTTATATACGCCCACGAGCTTTGGGAGTGGCCTTTTTTGTATGTGTGTACGTGTATATATACATATATAGAGGTGTTCGTGTAGCAACGATGCCGCGCATATTGGAAGGCTGATAAGGTTAAGAGACGGGCATACACAACAAGGGGCTTATCGTCATCTGAGTCATTTCATGCGCTCTCTCTCTCTCTCTGTCTCCTCTTTCTTTTTTCCTTCTTCTGGAGCGAGGGGCTGATGCGCACCGGATAAAACTACACGACTGGAATTTCGTGGAATCGATGGGTTTTTTTTGCTGCTACACGCTCTGTCTGGTGTGTGTGTGTGTATATAGTTGCGAAATTGTAAGCATGCGATCCGAGCCAAGTTGACTGACAAAACGCGCGGTGCAGGAAATGCCGGGGAGGCTTTATGAGATGGCGACGCTCGCGCGAAACAAAATGCAGGAAGCCGGCGCGCTTGGCTTGGCTTGCGAAGAGCGAAAACCGAGCGAAGAGAGACGCGTTGCGAAACTTGGCGTTATTGCGTTGACACGCTGCCCGAGCTCAGGCACTTTGCACTTGTTTTTAGTCGCGTGATTTTGCAACTTTATCAATTAGATGTTGCCGAGTGAACAAAGAACCGATACTCTGAGGTACACAATAGCTTGAATCTCATCTACTAAACTTGCGTTATATTTTCAAGAAAATATATAACTGAAAGAGATTTATATTTCTGTTAGATTATGTACTCGGACATTGCGGTAAATGCGATTCATATTCATTATTTCAACGTTATTCAAAGCTATATATATATGCTTGTATATATATGGTGAATCTTCCTGCACAGAGGCAAATTAACATTTGTACAAACTGCACAAAATATACATACAACACACGGACGCATTTATAATTCGAGTATGTATACATCGAAATCAAGAACAAGAACGACTGCCGATCCATCGGCTAGCAGCGACGAAACAATGGCAGGTTATACATATATGAAAGTCGCGCGGCGCGGGGACGCATAAATATTTAAAAAACTTATAAGACTCGGTGTGTGTGTGTGTGTGCGTGCGGTGCAGCTCGCTCGAACTCCTCTCTCTCTCTCTCTCTTTCGTTCGCGCGCCCAAGAACTTATAACGAATTCCATGTGCAAAAGCGCGGCCCGCCGCTACTACTACTACTGCTACTAATACTGGAGCACCGCGAGCTCGCATGAAAAGAGAGAAAGAGAGAGAGCGAGAGAGAGAGAGAGAGAGAGAGAACCACTTTCATCGCCTCGTAGCTTTTTCATATTTCTGCTTTTTTATCGCTCCGCCGAGCTTGAATTTTTCGAATATTCCATCAACGTAGGCAGGTCGTATATTACGGAATGAAAAGGGTCCGAACGTGCGTCGCATGCTACCAATTACGTTTTCTCATCCACTCGCCCAGCGATCCCCTTCCTCCCACCCTCTCTCTCTCTCACTCTTTCTCGTTTTTCTCTTCCCCCTCCCCCCTTATTTTCGCTGATCAAACGGAGCGATCCCGACTACTCTGGTTCGTATATAAGTTTAATGAAAGAGAGAGAGAGGTAGAAAAAAAAGGAGAGAAGCAAGGTATACAGGGCTATACTTAATCCGGCTTCGTGGGCGAAGCAAGGGTCAAATCGGCAACGAGTGCGTGCGTGCATGTGTGTGTGTGTATGTGTGTGTGTGTATTCTGGTCGCGAATCGAAAAGATTCGTCCAGAAGTGGAAAGGGAGGAGGCTGAAAGAGAGGATGGGAGAAGGCGCCGACTAGTGTCGCGTCGACGTCGGTTATGTCTTTCGATTTATGACGTCACGACGACGACGACTACGACGACTACGACGAGGACGGAGCGAAAACCCTGCGCGGACGATTACTTTTACTAAGATGGCCATCGCAAAAATGCCGTATTCCCTCGCGACACGCAAGTTTACCCTGGACTAACGAAACGAGCTTTGCCGAGGATAAATATGACGAATATTTATACGGTATTCGTGATACTTACTTATATCTATTACTCTAGAATGACTAGCAGTTATTTTATTCAAACGATAAAGTGTAACAGAAATTTGTACTTTATTACAATTAAAATATTTCTATTAGGTGTACAACTTTGCTTCCGCCGTTTTTCGATAGATGGCTGCAGTGGTAAGTGCCGGTTGAAATAGGCAGGTCAAAAATTTCATACAGTAAGCTTGGACATCTGTCAACATAACGATAGCAGCACATAAGTGAATTTGTGTTTGCATCAAAAGTGTATTCTCGATCGAAGATGTCAGTTTTCGAGCCAAATTCTCGTCATTTGCGGGAAGTGTTGATTTTCTGCTTTCATTTGAAGAAAACTGCGGCTGAGGCTCATCGAATGCTCTCAAGTGCTTACGGTGACGCTGCTCTTAGTGAAAGAACGT
>UELV01085981.1:0-10799 GCA_900490015.1 Megastigmus stigmatizans | reverse complement strand
GAGAGAGAGAGAGAGAGAGAGAGACGAGGTCCCCGCGGGACTCTCAGCGCGGCGGGCTATACCAGCGGATCGCTCCTCTTCCATTTTACGGCTCCAACTTTTTGAAGGATACGCACGCGCCCGGGAAATTGAGCGAGCCGTTAAGTATATACGCGCGGAGGAGCAAGCGGACCGGCTGAAACGAGGGAAATTCGACCGATAAATAAAGGAGGCCCGTGTGCGATTCGTCTTTTTTTTTCCCCCGGCAGAAGCGCAAGAGAGCGAATAGCCCGTACTAGAGCCAATTGCCATTTTACCTTTCTTTTTCTTTTCCTCTTACTTTCTTGGGCTCGCGCGCGCTATCCCCGAGACACTCGGAGCGACTCTCGTAGACATTGAAAATTAGCGACGGGATACTTTACGCCTCGAACTTCCGCTGTTGCGCTATCGTGAATTTTTATCGTCTGAGAAAGCGACTGTTGGTTGTTGGCTCGTCTGGCTGCTAAATCCTTTGGCAAGTATCAAACTTACGTGAGATCGTGTATCGATGGGAAGATCATATTGCAGATATTTTATCGCGGTTTTAAAGATTTTTCGTGTAAAAGAATATAGTCAAGAGAAATTCTTCGCATTAATGGAGTAAATCAAAAAGATTTGTGTATATTAAATTAATCAGGAATTGACGCCGGATTTGAATAAGTTTATATTTCAGTTTCTTTATAATAAGCATATTCAATAAGACAAATATCGAGTTAAACATTATATTATATTATCATAACGGAAACAATCATAAACCTGTTATAGCCATTAAAATGCGATATTTTTTTTAAAAAAAATACCAAACCCGGAATATTACGCTCAACTCATAACTGCATTAAACGTTTCCCAGTAAAGCAAAACAAGTTCACTCTCGCACAATGCAGCAAAACAGATTCAAGATCCCAGCCGCTTACGCTTAGCGCGGCACAATTAAATCGCGCGGGCGCGCAGTAAATTAAACCAAAGGGTCTCCCGATAATAACCCGCAATTACGCAAAAGAAGATATAAAAGGAAAAAGGAAGGGAATAGCTTAAGGTCTAAAGAGCGAGAGCTGGGAGGCATGCGCGCACGCAGCAGCAGTAGAGAGTCGCGGGGCGTTGTCTTACCTTTACGATGTAAAGCGGCACATTTCAACGCTCCTCTTTCGCGCCCGTTTAACGTTGCAAACCAGTTGCGCGTACTGCAGAAAGAGAGAGAGAGAGAGAGAGAGTCGCTTTCGTTCTAGAGAGGCAAAACTCGGTCTCTTTGTCCTCGAGTGCACACACGCGGTGAGAGACGCCACATGCGACTATATCGAACCCGGAGAATATTCCCCTTCTACTTACACCTTTCGCTCTCGTTTCATTTTTTTTACTTACCTCTCTCCCTTGTCTCTGCTATTGAACACGGAAAAAAAAATTGTCGCGATCGTGCGATTAAAGGAGTGTTCCTGGTTCGATATAATCTTGTTTGTTTTTGAAGAATTCCAGGATGTTTGTAATGGTTTCTCTTGATCAATGCGATAATGTCATTAAACCTATCCTGTTCATTTAATATGGTTTAGCAAATGCAAAATCAACCTTTCGATCGTTTATCTTAAACTAAAGTATTAATTGATTGTATTCTCAGTGATCAATATATCACGTACTTTGAAATTTGAAATTTTTTTACCCCAACTCAGAAAATTGCTCTTCCCCGTCCTGACCGATTAATTTTGTTTTACGAAATTAAATTTCTAAAATTATTCGAAAGGAATGTAGCACATACTCCGTAGCTGCTGCCATATTTCTCTATCCCTTTTTCATTTTTTAAATTATGACAACGAAACGAATGGTGTGCTTTTATAAAGAGAACGAGAGAGAGAGAGAGAGAGAGAGAGACAGACAGAGAGAGAGGAGGAAAGATAGAGGGAGAGAGAGAGAGAGAGAGAACGTTAAGCCGCGGACAATTTAATTTGTTTCTAAAGTGTCTTGGGATTTATGCGTTTTAATTAAGTTTAGTGACACGTTCTTGCGGAATTTATTTCGCAGAATGAAGCTAATACCTGTGAACTGATGAGTGAATGTCGTTTTAAAGTACATACTACAATTTTTGAGGAGAATTACGTTACTTTATTGAAAAGCCAATACTCGTGCGCTCGTAAAACGTAGTCGAGTCCTTACCTAATTTAGTAATGTCTGCTTTAGTGCATGAACGACTTTTTACGAATCTTCAATTGCCTAACGATTAAAAAGCATTTATAGAAGGTAAACAGATTAACGCTTAACAAAACAATAAGTCACAGTATCAAAATCACTAATCACAGCATTAAATGTAGCGCATGCGATTTTAAAATATGTACGGTAAATATGTAACATATTTTTACATAATTGTCGAAACGAATATAAATTGTTTCGCATACTCGCGTCTAAATACTTATAAACTATTTTTAACGAGCATTGAATATAACGTATAACAGATAGTCCAATACTTTTGGGCCGAAACAATTGCAACAAAACAAACAACAAAAAAAAACGAACAAACGGGCACAAACAAACACAGCCAACTTTCGAGCTGAAAAAGTTTAACGGAAAGTACCACAATAGAAAGAGCACGTACAATCGAAACGGAGAAGCACGGACACCCTCAACCAAAACAATTTCTCGATCCCGAACAAAGAAAAAAAAAACAAAACAAAAAAGGCATGCGGGGGAGAAAAAAAGGTGCAGTCAGCGCGCGCCAGGCAAGTGCACAATAACGTCTGATATTCGCTGCAAGCTTTAGTTTGAAAAACAGAGAAACGGAGATAGAGGGAGAAAATGAAGAAGATAAAACAAAGAGGAAAAGAGAATGGAATGAGATCACAAGCCTAATTAGTAATTTAGCTTGTTTGTAATTTCTCTTCCTTTTTGCGGCGAAGGTTAGTCGGTAGAAAACAAAAAAAAGCAACAGCAACCAACAAGTGTATCCTCTTATATATTGCGAAACCAATTATTTTTATCCGTATAAGTATATGTATAAGTAGAGCGGATGTAATTAACGAGTCTTCATTTTGGATGTAAGATCTTTCTTATTGTTCGCGTAACGCACTGCGAAATCAGTTAGACCAAGAAGTTTGAATTTCAAATGAAATTGTTATTCGAAGAACAAAAAAATCTGATGAAACATGCACTTATTCGCAGTGGAATTCTGTACTGCTCTGAGAAAAGATAAAAGGCGAACCGTTCTGCTTAAGTGAATTTCCGTTCCTTGAAGAATGCAATTTCACTTTGAAAAAACAAACGGTTCTCAAAAATAAATTGGTTTAATGTAACGAAGTATGTGCTTTACGCGAATGAAACCATATACTCATTTTCTTTGTACGATATTCATGCCCTATAACAAATTAATATATCATAATATTTGTTTGTGTTTTAACTTCATAGGAAAACTGTACAAATGCAGAAATATATTTTACTCTTCAACAAGCAAGAATACCAAAAATTATATTGTGATCGACATTTTTTTACATATAATAAGTCTATACATAGAGTAATTGACAAAAACTTCATGGATACGTGATTTGGTATTAGTAGCATTTTGTTACGATAACAGTTGAGAGTAAGTATCGAGTGTACTTTGCCAAGGGCTGGTATTTTTCTTATTTCTATATAAGGTTTTCTGTCTCTGTTGCTGCCAGATAGACGGGAAAATCCCTTTTACGATGTTCCGCTATTTTCTCCGGTACGGAGTCACGTACTTCTTACGCTGCAAGGGCCTCCAGTTCACAGATCACGATCTTGTAGCTCATATTCCGGACGATCGTCATTCTTCTCGTCGTCAAACGATATTTAGCTACAAGTCCTACTTTATAATTTTCTTACTTCAATTCGGTTTTATAAATCTACGGCTTTCACAGATGTATCGTCTTTATTAAATACCTGTATACCTGACGTTTAATTGACCTCGGTTAGTAAACTGTAAGTCATAAGTCATGCACAAAAAAAATCAAAGTTAACAGCATCTCGTTTACACGTTTACTCAAAAATGGGCTCAACACTATATATTCCTCGCTATATATTTGACGCGCAAACCTTAAAGATCTCTCTGAAGACACGTCCAGCTACGATTTCGTACACCAAAACGCCTACAGAACTGCTGCTGCTCGAGTACATCAGAGACACCAAAAAGATAAAAGGGTATGCCCATGCACGAGTTAAGAAGAAAGCAAGAGAAAGGAATCGCCACGAGATAAGAAGAAGAAGAAGAAGCTAAACGCACGAGGTATGGGAGAGCCTTGGCTATAAGGGCAGTAGCAGCAGCAGCAGCAGCTTCCAAGCGCAGATCTCTGCAGTCGAGTCACGGAGCTAGCCGCCGCCGCCGCCGCCGCCGCGGGCTTTTTGCATAAGCGAACTGTGGCGGTCGTGTGCTCCCCCCTCTCTCTCTCTCTCTCTTTCTCTCTCTCGCTCTCTCATAATGAAATTATCGCCTCGTTAATAGGGCTCTCGGCTGCACGGCACGGCACGGCGGCGCGTGCACGGACTCGGCCGGACGTGGAGGAAGTTGCCGGTCCCCGCTTGCCCGTTGCCCTCTCCTGGCGCTTTTATATACGCGCTAATTTAATGATTTTCGTTATTGGCCAGCCCCGACCTCTCGCTACTATGGGCGCTTGCCAGCTCTCTCTCTCTCTCTCTCTCTCTCACTCGCTCAGCTCCCCATAAAGCTATCCTCGCACATCTGTTGCCTACATCGATTTTAATATCGTTTCCGACCGGCCGCTCTCCTATATATATCGCCTCTTGCACGCGTTGCCCTTTCTCTCTGTGTGTGTGTCCAGAAACTCACACGCACGTCTACCTCCGCGCCTCTCTCTATGTCTGTGTGTGCGGAGCTGCAGACAAGTTTGCGGTTATTCGTGTCTTTTTTCCTCGTTTAGCTATACTTGGTCGTGTGAGTGTGTGTGTGTGTGTGTCTGTGTGGAGAGAAAGAGAGAGAGAGAGAGGGAAAGCGATTCGTCTCGAGGATCTCCCGATTTTATTCGTGCGCGGAAACGTGTCCGCGGCTCTCATCTCGTTGCAACTTGGCACTGCCATTCCGCGGTGGTCGCGTAGGTATAGTTACGCTTACGCAGAGCCACGTATATATCCGCTACGTAGTCAATTGTATCGCGTGTGCAGTCTTGGACGAAAATGTACGTGGACAGGGTGAACGATGTATGCGGACGATGTAGGCGTGCGAGATCGTACCGAGAAGTAGTTGGACATTGTGGATTTGTGTCTACGATGTGACAACCGTTGTCGATTATATAGATGTATAGCAAATTTTGGGTAGTTTTTAATAGAATTTGAACGATTCTGTTGATTCTAAGGTAAGTATGAGTATTCAAGTACAGGCAGACGTCGCAGGTCTTATTCAGTTAACAATATTAATTAATTCAATTCTTTACATTTTATGTCATTTTGTGAACAGAACCAGGCTTTTGTCGATAATTACATTCTATTGAATCTGGATAAAGCAATGGATTCATTACAGAATACGTAACACTCTTTATTCTATTGTATATTTCATGCCAAGCGATTCTGTTTTATTCTTGCGGAAATTGCAGCAATATCGTCTTCATTTAATAATCAATAATTTTCTTGAATTATAGTTATTTTTAAAGATTTTCAAACTGACACATTCATACCATGTTTCAGATTTATATTTAATACCTCGACCTCTACATAAAATGCGTTTCAGAGATGAATGGGGCGATACCAGCTATTTTAAATTCAACCATCAATAATCTAATTTGAAGACAGAATCAGTTCATGAGAGATATTTCGATTTCAATATATTCTTAAAAAGTACAACCACATCGATTTGGATTGAAAGTATATCATTATACTTAATCCCATTTTTTTAATTATAGCAAGAAAGTTAAAGCTTTAAAAAGCCAACGATGCTTCAAGGATGTATTTTAAGTAAATCGAAAGCGAATCCTACTTGTTAAGCCCACATCGTGCGCCCCTTCATAAATAGTCATTTTGATTTTTCAAATTATATTTAATCAAGCTTGTAGCTTTTCAGACTAACGATAATAGATTCTATTAGATTTCGTATTTTGTCGTAACATGTATACGTGTTTTTACTCCACTTGATTTCTCAACTTCAATATACTAATTATATCCCTCTGTTTTAAATCAATTTCCTTTATTCGACACGTCAGCTCTTGATTACACGAAGCAGGTTAGGTTTAATTGAGCATCATAAGCCTATATTTAGCCTCCCAGACAAATGATAATAGTATAGACGCCAGGCGATTATATTTAGTTATTATACTTCAAAGAATATTCGAGCTTGAATTTTTCATGAATATACCGTCGCATGAAATATTCGTGTTTTGACTTCTCTTGGATATGGTTAAAGGTGAGAGTGTACGTTTCTTTTATTCTGCCCTTCATAAATCTTCAAGTTCGCGCTTTAATAATCTTCACAAATATACACAGTATTAAGAGTGGACACATAGTGGCTATAATTGCGTTTTACTCTATCATTATATAATTATATAATTACGTATAGTCTAACTATTAGACAATAAACGGTAATCTATACCTACAAAGTGAATTTTCCTCAATCGATGATAATAAATATTCAGAACGAAAGCTCTTTTTTACATTTTCAGACCAAATCAACTGAGCTTTGAACCGCGATATTCTATTATAGTGTTTTAAAAAATCACATATAGAGGGACTGATGACGTTATTACACGAGGAATGGGAAATGAGCTACGCGAATCCAGCAGAGCGAGTGCAGAGCGATGGCAACGAAGGGCCGAGAGAGACATAAAGCAAGTGACGAAACGTCCCAGAGAATAAGAGTGCGAATAAAAGCTGATTGGTCAGAGAGTATAAGCGCTATAGTAGAGAAGTTTTCAGCGCGGGACGCGAGCTGTTAATGGAAATTTGCTCGTCGGGCCAAAACGTACGACGCCTCTTTCCTCTTTGGCTTCCCATCGGTGCGACCCTTGTTTTCCTCTGTCTCTCTCTCTCTCTCTCTCTCTCTCTCTCTCTCTCTCACTCTCTGCTCCTCCTCATCCCCTCCTTGACGTCTCAAATAGCTATCCGAGCCAGCCTCCGTCCTCTACCCGTCGTCGTCTTTCACCAGCACCTCACCCACATGTACGTATACCTACAGGATATATATCCCATGTATATGTATACGCACACTCGTCGCGTATCAACACCACTCAAGCTCATGTATATATGCATTTCGATTACGAGGAGGAATATTTGAGGCGCAGAAGGGCGAGAGAGACAGAGAGAGAGAGAGACTCGCGGCCGCGAAACTACACTATATACATATGTAGGATCTGTGCTCGAGCATCAGCAGCAGCAGTAGCAGTAGCTCCCACGAGATTGGGCGCGATTTTCCATTCCCCCTCGTACACGAAAATTTTTGACGCTTCGAAAATCGCGCTCGCGTGCGATTTTTCCAACTCCCCGTGCAGTGCTGAAAACGGCCGAGCGTGTGTGCGAGAGAGAGAGAGAGATGGGAGATGGGAGAAGAGGGACTAGCCTCTGTTACGCGAGAGGAGCTTTTTCTATTTTCTTGTATTGTTTACGCCGCGATCGTTTCTTTTTATCTCTTCGGGCCACACTAGACCCTCCCTCCCTCTCTCTCTCTCTTTCTATCTTTGCCCCTGGTCTTTTTCTCCCTTTTTTCGTACAAGGTTTTCACTTGGCGAGTAAATGGCGCGCGCGAGCGCGTGTATGTGTGCGTATATGGAGTACGAATCGGTCGTTTTTATATCTCCGCGTTTTATTTCTCAGGCGACCGCCGCGGATATTGTCTTTGCCTGTGCGTAATTTTCTTGTTCGGTGAGGAGCTAGAAATTTATAAGCGGCGGTAAAGGTTCAATGTATCGTTATTGGTGTTCCGAGAGAAATAAGCGAATACGAGAGTGAATTCATGATTTTGAGTTTAGTTGAATTTAAATTTTTTCAGGCGTATTGAACAAGAAATTGAAGAAATTTTATGAATTTATGCAGTTTTTGAACTCATTTTATTATTTAATTAAAAAATTTTAATTTATGCAACTCTTTACACCTAATGACATCAATTACAAACAATTTAAGACCAATTACATCAAATTGATCAATCGGTTGGACCTGTAGGTTACGCCAAAGCCAAATTTTTGAAACTGACACAACATGAGATAAAATGGGCATAGAGGCTTCTACTAGAGCTCATTTTGTCAGGAATCCAATATACTTTTAGAATATTATGTGAAAATTTTACTAATTATTATAATTTTTTTGTTTTAGGTGAATGAACATCATAAAATTTATAGGTGTATACCCCCCTTAATTACGTAAATTTTATTGCATTTGATGGTATATTTTATTTATGCTACCTATACGGAATTGAATCGAGGTCATTAATATTTTCAAATTTGGATTTTCATATTTATCCCGTCTTATAATTATATAATAATTTTTGGACCTGGATACTCCAAAAAAAAACTAGTTCATGGTAAGTTATGATCTGAAAGACGTATCAATCCAAAAAATTGATTACGCGTACATACTTATTCGATGGAATAGGGACTAAAAGTTGGTATATTCGCAATCGGTAATGAGACAAATGCTATAATGGTCCACATGTTATCTAATGGCCTCTCATAATTTTCTAATAAAAATTACACCAACACTGTAAAACTTTAGAAGGTAATAAATATCATTAAACTAATCCATTATAAGTTTTAAAAAAAGCCAATCGATTGTATCGCGTCTTACCACAGCCAGGGTATATCTACTTATATACATACAGCCCAGTACTTACGCTCATCCAAAACGTTGAATTTTTAATACGAGCCAACAACACTTTGGCAACTCAAACAAAATCATACTTGGCCGATTCAACCGCATCGTAATCGTTATCGCAACGAGCATCCTCTCCTTCCGCACCTAACTTATCAACACGCTCGATCCCCTCCCTCCCAACCTTTATACATAGGGACCAAAAAAACGCATCAGCGCCGCACAACTTCCCTCGCTCTCTCCAGCACAGCATCGGCAGTATGGACTCGCGCCGCGCGGCTCAACGGCATTTTCGGAAGCTATAATACAAACATGCACACACACAGAGTGAGAGAGACAGACACACGGGGCGGCTCAGCGCGCGAATTGTCTGGCGCGCGCTTAAAAGAGTGGAGAGCAATACACACCGTGACTGGGTGCGTATGTGCACGAGAGAGAGATGGACGAGCATAGAGTAGCGGCAGCAGCAGCACCACGCGTCGGTGCGTGCAAACGTGCATATATCGCGGCGGCAAAAGAGAGAGAGAGAGGAAGGGAGGGAGGGAGGGAGGGTAGTGCGCGCGGAAACGATTTATCTCCGGCATAGTCGTTATTTCAGGCCGTTCCCCCCTCTCCCTCACTCTCTCTCTCACTCTCTCTCTCTGCCTCTCTCTGGCTGCACCGCGTCGGGGCACAAAATTGCATTAACATAAACACGCCGTGCGCTCGCGTACATCAAAAACGCGGGCCACTCCGCAGCAGCAGCAGCAACAGCAGCCGTAGTGTGTGAGCGAGCGCGTATAACCTGCTTGGCTGAGTGCATGGTGTGCGCTATCGGCCCTGACCGATCGTCCTCGGTGTCCTTTATTCGTTGGGGCTACACAGTGGCAGAGAGAGAGAGAGAGAGAGAGAGAGAGAGAGAGAGAGAGGCTAGCAATCCCCCCGTTATCGGCCTTGCGCCTGCCGTCGCGTATCAACCTATACCTATCCAAAATGGCCTCACACACACACACACACTAGTCAGCTCTCACTCTCTCTCTGTGTCTCTCGGAGGTGCATGAAAATTTATTATGTGCAACGAGCCTTTTAAAGCTCCGCGCGCGGGGTGTTTTTGTATCTTTTATCGGCGGTGCAGGCGCGTGCCGTAGGGTCTTAAGCACCGACCGACCGACGCCACTGTCGCTACCGCTCCGGTCATCACAATATGTATGTATGTGTGTGTGTTGCTGAACTATCGCGTAACAAATGCTTGCTTTGGCCTCTTCTTCAACAACAATGGGCTTCAAAATTTAATGGGATACGGTGTGCTTTTTATTTATTGGGGGCTGCGGAAACAGATGCGCTGCGGCTCGCGCGTATGCTAATTTTCTGCGCTTATTTGGGCTTATAGTTTGGAGAAGAAGCGATGGTACTGGAGTTGTTGCAATGAATACTGAGTGTAATATTTTCTTTAAGGTTTTAGACGATTGTATATATATATATATATACGTAAATTAAAAAGAGATGATAAAACGTTTATTTTCAAATTAATTCAGTAGATAACAGCCGAGACGTGTCTGACACGTTACGGATCGATATCTCGTTCGGTTCTCAATGCAAATAAGTTATACGTCTACAGCCGTATTTTTGTCTTTTACACTACTTTGTCCTGAAGCAATAGAATTTTCAATTGTTTCAATTGGTAATCGACTAAGACTATTTAAAGGTATATCTTTAGTCGATCGTGTACCGCTCTCTTTAAATTATTTGTACCAGTTTGCTATCGATATCGTGCGACACAAAGCCAAACTCCATTAGTATACCCTGTTAGAAATTTTCACGATTTTATCGCGAATAAATCGTGAACTTTTTAAGAATTCCCGATCTTTTAGCCTAATTTATAGCTAATAATATCCCAAAAACGACATTATTCTGCTGATAAAATAGACTAATTTCTCGCGAAAGTAAATTATTAAGTATAATGATAGTTAGTTAATCATAGCATATAGTTAAATATTTATAAATAATTCATCATGTAAATAGTAAATATTAGTTAGTAATAAAAGTAATAATAATATATAATA
>UELV01085979.1:3157-35338 GCA_900490015.1 Megastigmus stigmatizans | reverse complement strand
GAGAGAGAGAGAGAGAGAGAGAGAGAGAGAGAGAGATTATACTAGCTATAGCCTCCCGCACAGCGCAGACTAGTACACAAGCAAGCAGCCAGTAGGCAGTAGCTTCGAGTAGTTCTGACGTGCAGGGCAGCGGTCAGTAGTAGTTGCGCCGCGCACTAAGAGCGAGGAGCGGTCCGCTTGCCGTATATACCTACTACTGCGTTTTCAGTCCAGCCAAAGTTTTGTCGCTGCGCGCTGCCCCCCTATATAGCGTTTTCAGTCCAGCTAAAGTTTTGTCGCCGCGCGCTGCCCCCCCTATATAGCAGTTCTGTCCACTCCCCGTACACCGCAGGCACGCAAGGGCGTCTCGCGTCCGCGCCCTTTCTCGTGCAGTTCAAACATAGCGGTATACAGTTCCCGTAGGCCCACGGAGGTGCGGAAGCGCAGTGTGCTGAGATCCGGCGGCTTTTCCAATTAGCACGTTCTCTTCTCTCGGCTCTCCGAGTTGTCTCGCATCGAGAAAATGAGCATAAACTGGATCGATCGGCATCGATGAGAGAGCGCGACGAAGCGAAGCAGATCGTCGACCAGAGTGAGGGAGAGAGGACTAAGTAGTGGCGAGCTGCTAGAACCGTGTCCAAGCAAAACACGAGTGACGAACGCCGCCGAGGGGGGCTCCTCGACTCTGCTGCTGCTGCTGCTGCCGCCGAGTGCGGCCGTGCGGGGTAGACACGGTGCGCGCGAGCGAGCTTCTAGCCGCCGCAGCGACACTACTCGACAGGCTACAGCTACAGCAGCGGAGCAAAGTGTCGCTTGAAGAAAGTTACTTAGCCCCGAAAGCAGTATGCACCGAGGCAGCGTCCAACGAGTGTGGGCAGACTAGCTCCTCCGGTCTATATAGGTGCACCCATCCGCGGCGAAAGAGAGAGGAGAACCGCCTGTTGGCTGCACTCTCCCGCAGTGTTTTGACTCGCGTACCCGAGGGACCAAGAGTTGGATACGGTTTGTCAAGATCCCGCGACGTACCTATACTCGTATATAGGACTGTACCGTGGTGCACAGAGGCTTGACACTTTCGAGTAGTTCCTGCAGTGCAGCAGCAGCTATATAATGTTCGGGCGAGAAATGGTCGCGAGTGCGATCGTGGGCCACCGCTTGCAGCTGTGGCCGCTCGAGCAGCAACAGCAGCAGTGCCGAATAAGCAGCCATCGGCAGTAGCGGCACTGCCACCGTCTTCTACGGGCCAAAATAAATCCGTCGCGCGCCGCGGCGGCGGCGACAGAGTCAGTGCAGACTGCAAAGTGAGCTAGAGAAAATAAGAGAGATAGAGAGAGAGAGAGAGGGAGTGAGAGGGAGAGAGAGAGAGAGAGAGACAGAGAGCAGTGGCCCCCGACTGGCTGCCTGCGACTGGTGAGCGCCACGAAGACTTTTTCACTGTACCTATATACCTAAGTAAGCACAGCCGTGTACGCGGTGTGCAGCGCAATATACAAGCTGTGCATTATATCCGAGTGTGCGAGCGCATCGCAGTCGACGCCGCTGCTAAAGAAGCGTTAGTCGTCCAGTTAGCGGTGTATGGCAAAGAGTGAGAGGAAAAAGAATGAGAAAGCCTGCCGACCGCCAGTGAGGAAGAGAGAAACGAGCACGCACTCTGTGCAGTAATTCAAGCGTGTAAGAGAGAGTGTGAGAGAGAGGGAGGGAGAGCAGAGGAGCGAAGGCGAAGAGGAGAATCGCAGAGGGAGGGAGAGAGCGCCGCTGGGCCGCTGCAGGAGGCGCCGAGCCGAGAGCACGGCTGCAATGAGTTTACTTGCCGCTGCGTGCTGCTGCTTCTGCTCCTTCTACTGGCAGCAACAGCACTTGCACCGTTGGGCCTGGCTGCACGACGTCGACGAGGGCAGCTCGCTCTGAGGCTCCTCTCTTACCCGTGCATAGGCCATCCTTCGCCGATTGACTAAACCTCGACTTTTCGATTGTCCGTACAGGACGGGTTATGTTTCCCACTTTCATCGGTATTCTAGGTGAGTCTGGCTTGCTTCGCTAGTGGTTGTTGTTGCCTTGTCGGCTCCGCGACCTGGCTAGGATGCTCTTGCTTGTCGGGGAAGCTATTCCAAGCTTGGACAAGAGCAACAGAGTTATTTAGGCCATTCGATGATGCATTACATACTGTTTCCTTTTCTCTGAACACTGGATTAGCATTATTTCTGCACTGCACTGTACTGCACCGAGTGCCCCCTTTTTTTTTATCCGAACAGTCACAAAAGGTTTTTCTAACATTTATGTTTAAACGAAGGTTTGGTATGGACTGTAGCACAGAAACAATATGATACATAGTAAATAACAAAACACAGGATGCATTGTTTGCTTGTGCAAGTGATTCTACACAATATACCTTTAATCGGTTGATTTTATGTAATGACCATTTATAGAAAAATTGAAATAAAAAGTAATTTAAAGAAATAAGTCAAAATTGCCAACCTCTTCTGTTATTAGTGGTCTTGAGCTAAGCTATAGATTGGAATCTTGTTTTTGTCCAGTACTCAAATATTGTGAAATAGGTATATAGAACTTCTGTAGAATCACTCAACTGTAATAGGCAATGCACTTCTAAAGAGGTTTACAAGTTCACAAGAGCGGTGAAATCGAAGTAGAACATGGAAACTTTTTTTCTTTTGTTAATGCATGGAATAAAAGTTTTCATTCAAATTTGCATTATAAGAAAAGATTAAAGATAACAGTAAAGGATTAAATTTTTGTATACTTTTTATAAAAAAAAAACAAAAACAAAAATATTTTCTTAGTTTTAACTGATGTTATTGATATTTAAGTTGCATTATTTTGATATTGCTGTTTATTTGAGAGAATATTGTAGAATTGAAATTTTTAGTTCTGTTAATCATTGTTAAATAAACTAAAAAATAGTTATTTTGTTTCAATTTTTTTGTATTTCTATAGTTATCATATGTTATCAATTACCATATTTTTATAGTCTTCGGTGAGATGCATCATATTTATGAAGTAATTTTTATTTAATAGGGTCGGCCATTTATTTTTACTAAATAGTGTATCTAATGTATTCTAATAGACTCTTTTATAAATTTTTTTAATTTTTGATGATTTTACTCCAAGATGTTGGTTAATAAAGGATTAATAGTAGTCTATACTATTGAAAATTTGAATTGATTTGAAAAAAGTGTAGAAAGATAAATTAGTTTGCTTCTAATCCCTTCATTAATATTGATAACAAAATTGATTTTAGTAGCTGACCCTATTATATAGATTTTTATGAAAATTGAATAATTGTATTTGTAAAAAATAAATGTAATATAATATAAAATAAATTCCGCAGTTTTTGTTATATTTGAAAATTTTGTAAATTAAAAGGTAAATTGTTGGATGAACTCCCTTATTTTTGTAGACATACAATCGTGGTGGGAGGTGCCAAGTATAGCACACTTTTGCTCCTTATTCAGAGAGGCCTTCAATCTTCTGGATTTTGATATTGAGGTATCTAATCTAGATGCAAAATGTCTTTTGCTCGATTAGGCACTACCCACAAGCTTTTCGCACGAAACATACTATGCAGAAATATAATACAAACCTCTTGCAGCTTATGCTTTATTCTTTTCTATTTGCTATGGGCTATAACAGTTGTTATTGATAAAAGTTATATATGTATAATGATATTTTAGGATTTAGAAGAAGCTCTCTTAACAGACAGTGGCACCGAAGGTCATTTATTGCAGGAACTTATTGTTAGGTTACTAGAGGGCTGTTTGCCTGATGACACTCGCAATGACATCTCTACATTCAATTACCAGATGTTCCTTAGGAGACTCTTCCGAAAAAAATGTCAAGTAGGTATCATTTTACTACTTTGCTTCTAATTAAAATATGGGGTATAAAAATTAATTAATATATGGAAAATATAAAGACTTTATAATAAATAGTTAAATAAACTATTTCTGATATCTTGTTGCATTCTTTTTAAATGGTAATATGTAAATACAAATATCTAGTGTTGTGTAAGCTTCAATTAAGAATGTATAAATAAAGAAAAACCCAATACTTCTACTAAATATGATTGGTATTTTTGTTTCAAAGTTAATAGGCAAAACTAATAGCATACATGTGCAATAAATAATAGCCTTACAATAAATTATAAGTTCAGTGCAGTATTTTTTTAACTTTAATAAATTAAAAATTAAAAATTTATTTTAAGCTTTATTTTGATTTTGAATTTAATACCCTGTATATCAACAATAAATGTTAAAATTCTAGCAAATAGTTTAACAAATTTTGTTTTTGTCAGGAATATAATTGTGAAAATCCATTCAACACAGATGTAGACTTTGAACTATTACCACTTCGTCAAAAAGTAGAAATATTAAGAGCTCTTTGTGACTTCCGACTCGATGCTGAAGACGTTGTAAGTATTTCTGTTTTTATCATATAATAAAAAACATGATAATTAACACTTGTAGGATGGCTAATTAATTAAAAGTGTTTTTTTATTCTAAAAGAAACAAAATAGTAATTTTTTTATGTTAATCGATAGAGTAATATTTTTTTATTTCTTCATAGTCATTAAGAATGTACATGATAGTTCAAAAAATAGTTTTCAAGATATTTGATTTTTAAATACTACATAATGCAAACAAATTTTACAATATTTAGGACCTATGCATGATTGTACCATCCTGGATTAAAAGATAAATAAAAAAATTAGCATCTTAAAATTAGAATTAATTTTTCAAATTTTAACTAAGCTTAAAAGTTTAATGAATAGATTAAAAAACTAAAAAAATTATTCACTTTTTTGTAATCTCTTACAGTGTGCAAAATTCGCTGTGTAAATAGTTCTATCATGATTTATAAAATCTTTTAGATAATTAATTTCTTTGTTTATTTTGTTGTGAATTCAACAATGTCATTTTGAACTAAAAATAATATATTTTAAAATATAATATGTTATTGTTACAGTCAAGTTTTTGAATTGTAAAGTTTTAATTTTATCAACAGGAGGAGTCACTAAGCAACTTAGACTCTGATAGTCTACGAGTTGAACCCTTAGGTCATGACCATAAGAACTCTGCCTATTGGTACTTTTACGGAACTCGACTGTATAGGGAGGACTACGTTGATAATTCAAGTATTATTTCCCAGAAACAAAAAGGCAGGCCAAAAGACAAGAGACGTAAAAGGCGTCGGAGTAGATTGGCAAAGAAGGAAGAGGAGGAAGAGGAGAAGGAGGAAGACCCTTTAGTTTATGAAAACGAAGATAAAGTTAAAGAAAGTATTTGGCAAGTAGTGTGTTTCACTCTTCAGGACTGGAGTCGTTTGGTTGAAAAATTTAAGGACTCTGTAAGTACTTTGTTGTAATACTTTGGTGTAATAATTTTAGTAAACAATTGATAACACTATGTAATTAAGCACTATAAATACTAAAACTATTTTTTCTGTCTTATTTGATCTCAAAGAATTGAAACTTTCTGTTTCAATTTTAAAATTTTATTTTTTTATGTTAACGGGATTTTGTAGTTTTACCTTACTGACATGGTAATATTTTACATATTTGGGTGCTAGTTAAAAAACTACTTGGATTTATGCAAAATAAAGACATTGTTGCACTTCCTTGTCCACAAAAATTTCACGTCTATTCAGAATCTCTCAATGAATGATCCGAAAACTTTGTAGAAATACGATTTCTAGTAGTCTTTAAATATCTGGCTGAAACTTTGCAAAATCATAGCTTACGAGTCAAGGACGTGCGATGATGTCTTCATTATCCATAAATCTAAGTAGGTTTTTTACTAGAATACAAATTCTGTAATATAGGTAAGGTAAGACTATCACATTCCCTCAATGGTTAAGAAATAAGTTCATTTTTTAAGGGTTAAAATAAACGCTACTTTCCAGGAATACGCGACCGAGCGGAAACTTTATAGAACACTTTCTGAAGATTTTATGCCCGAAATCCCCAAGTTGTTTGATCTCAAGGAGAAGCAGCAAAGACGTAAAATTTTGCAGCGCAGTAACGCTCGTACCGTCCAAAGCCACGAGAGTGAAGATATAGACGAACCAGCCATGGTCAAGAGCAAGATCAAAACGAAAACAAACAAAACAACAAAACGAAGCACAAACCAGACATCGAAAAATGCTAAGGCCGAGGAGGAAGTTACGCCGCCACCGGTACAAAAAAAAGGACGGCAGACCAACAATTCGTTGGCTTCTGCTGTCGGACAGATTGTTATCGATACGCAAGACGAAGTAGCGAATGTAGAAAGTAAAAAGGGTCCTGGGAAGCATGGAGGTAGCGTTTCATCCGGATATGGCTATGGATACAACTTCGGCATTGAAGAAGAGGAACAACAAGTAGGAATGCATAAGGTGCTTAAGATTTTAAAAGACCATGAAGATGCATGGCCTTTTACGGACCCAGTGGATGAACAGTATGCACCAAGGTAAATTTTGGCTTGGTCAGGTTTTAATTTAATTCACATGAACTTTCTTTTGGATTAAATAAATAAATGTTTTCTACAGGTATTACAGCGTTGTTCGAAAACCAATGGATCTCAGCACTATGGAAGATAAGCTAGAGGAAGGTTCTTACAAGACTATAGGTCAATTCAAACGTGACTTTCGTCTTATTATTGACAACTGCAGGCAATACAATGGATCGGATAACGGTAAGATTGTAATATGTAAAGAAATAAATAACTTAAGCTTTAATAACATATTAAGGGATACAATAATTCATTTCTATGTTTAATTTAACAGAATATACGGAAATGGCAATGAATCTTAAAGAAGTATTTGATCGAGCAGTAGATCGATATTTGGAATCTGAGCAATCAAGTGATGATTCAGTGTCTGTTGGTTCAGGTACTGATGTCAATTCTCCAGGTTATAAAAATAAAACTACATCACCGTCTGCTGTTCGTCATAGTCAGCGACATAAACATTCACGGAAAATAAATAAAAAGGCTAAGTTGAGTTGTAATAAAATAAGTAAGAAAAAAACTAGACAACAAGCTTTGGAGGATTCTGCAAAAGAAGAAAGTGAAGTAGAAATAAAAGTGGTGAAACCCAAGGACAAAAAAGGTAAAAAGAAATCGAAAAAGTGTAAGAGTGAAGTGAAAGTAGAAGAAAATGACGAGGAGCAAGAAAATGAAGGTGCAATAAGTGATGTAAATGTGATAAAATCAAAAAAGAAAAAGTCAACTGATACAGATCGAACAGTTTCAAAAAATAAAAAAGTATCGGTTAAAGAAGAACCTGATGATGAACCAATTAAACTGAACAAGAAGGTCAAAAACGAACTTAAACAGAACAAGGAATCGCGTACGACAAAAGAGTTGAAAGAAAATAGAAAAAGAAAAGATGATTTTGAAGAAGACTATGACTTGACCAGTATTCCAAAAAGTAAAAGTAGGAAAATTGAAAAAAAGGAAAGTAATGAATTAGATGTTTTAATTGACAGGGTAAGAAAAAGTAAAGTGAAAAAGGAAGAATCTCAAGATGCTTCATTTGAAGAGAAAGAAAAGTTGCCTTCTCCAATTGGGAAGGGTAAGAAGAATCGTAAAGTAACTAAAGAAAAAACGGAATCCCCTACCAAACATAGCATTAAGGACAAGGATAAAAAATCTAAGAAAAAGAGTAATGAGCTACTTAAGAATGGTGAACTTAAAAAGGAAAGTGATGCGAAAAATGTTGAAAGTGCGAAAAACACAAGTAAAACTGCCGTGAAAAAAATTGAATCTTTGGTTACTAAAAACGATATTGAGTCTCTTGATAGTTTAAAAGATAGAATTAGCGAAAGGCGGCGTGAAGAAAAGTTAAAATTGGAACAAGAAAAGAAAAAGAAACAGTCTTTAAAAGTTGATGGTGTTCATGGAACTTCTAAAAAAGTGCCTTCTAATGGTAGTACGTATCATCGCGATGTTGATAAATTAGGCGGTAAAAAATTAAAATCCAAAAAAGTAAGTAAGGAAGAAAAGAGTGCTGAGAGCAAGAGTCAAAATCAAGATGAGAGTGAGCCAAAGAAAATCAAAACCTCCTACAGCAAACATACCAAAGGATCTGGGAGAGGAGATCCAGCCATTCTAGCACTTAATCAGGCTACAGAACAAACGCTCAATGTAAGTTTACTATATTTTAAACCTATCACTGTAAAGTACATACAATTTCGGTTAACAGTCTCAACCTTGATAAAGGAATCTTGTACTTGGATTCTATTGCAATCTTTTCATTGTAAGCAAATTTGTGAAAATAGACACAATCATGTAAATGCAATACAGCTATTTAAATTTAAATAATAATAGAAAACATTCTCAATATAAGTTATGCGTCATTAAAAAGCGATTGCTATTAAATATTTAAATATTATTAACTGCACCGCAAATAATAATCAACTCTCGTGAAATTGTTTATGTGATAGATAAATTATTCTTGTAGTCTATGTAAGCTTTTTCCCTAATTTTTAAAATGTCTGCAGGATATCAATAAATGGCTAGATGATGCACCCAGATTATCTGAATTCTCGTCTGGCAGTGACTCGCCCGTATTCCATGCCTCGACACGCGACTCTTCGCGGCCCGCACCAACCAAACAGGTAACTCTATTAGCGACAACGTCAGTATCAGCATCATCATCAGCATCGACTTCGGCATCAACGGCGACTGTGACCTCGACGGTAGATTCTTCGTCGCGCAAACGACTGAGTGTCCCGAAGCTCTTCGGGCCGCATGCTCCAGTTAGACCAAAGAAAGTTCAAAGGACCATCGACCGGTTGCAGCCCGGCAAGAGCAAAGGTAATCTACTGTCGAAGAAGCCGACATCGAACGAGAGTGCGCCCAGCAATGAGGTCACCGTCAATCAGTCGACCATCGATAATGATCAGCCAAGTCGCGAAACGAATGATGAGCCTAAACTTAGTTTGGGTACCGTGCTGAAAAACGTGGATTCGATCCAATTGATATGCAAGAGTATCGTGGCGTCTCCAACTCCTAATTTATCGAACGACGATGATGATGAAGAGGGTGGCAGCAAGCCTACAACACCATCGGGAAAGTTAGCCGAAGAAGCACCGGCAGCTACCAAAAAAGTATCATCGACCGTTTCGAAAGATGAGAAAAGCGAGAAGCAGACTGATAGTGAAGAAACACAAAAACCAAAATCGGCAACACCTAACTTGAGCGCATGGTATGTAGCTTTATGTTTTAGGTTACAATTTTATATCATAAATCCTTTAAAGATTTTTAACGTCTCTTCGATAAATTTTTACATAGATTATTAAACATTTAAAGGAATATTTTAATCCGGTACCGATTGTGTAGAATTTATTGTTTGTTATAACTAATTAGTCGTTGCTAGTTAAATAAACAGTGTAATTATTAGCAAATATGCTTTGAACAGATCATTGGACTCTTTTTTTTTTTATAAAACAGAATTATTTTAAATAAAACCATATGTTATATATCATATACAATCTATATAACGGTACATTTCGCGTCAGGCTTTTTTTCTATTTTTTTTAAATACCTGTTTTTAATGTTAAATAAATAACTAATCAACATATATCGTAAGAATAATCACATATTTTTTGAGCTCATCATAAAATGTTTTTTCTCATTGACAACTAGGTTTAAAGCATTCGGAGCGCCAAAATCAAAAAAGAAAGAGGAAGAGGAAGAGGCTGCGACAGTGGCAGCGGTAGCGACTCCTGCCAAGAAAGAAGAGATCCCGGAAAGCAGCGGCTTGAGCGGCGGCGTCCGTCAAAGGCGAATGAGTACAGGCGCAAGTAGCGTGAGCGAATCTGTCTCTTCATTCTCCCAAGAGTCGCCGCCCAGCAGAACGGGTCGCTCACCTCAGCAAAGTCAGCAGCCCGCGGCTGTCCTGCCCTCCCCGGCAGCCATTGAACCGCAAATCCGTGGCGCAGGCTTTTATCAGGATGCTCTGTCAACGGGTAGCAGTCCTTACAACAGTCCTTACTATACAACGCCGCCACGCTACAGCGCACAGCTGCCGCCCACGCCCTCGCCCCAGCATCATCCACTTTCACCGGCGTATCCATCTTCCGCGAGTTTCGATCAGGCCGCAGCTCAGGTGGCGCCGCCGAGTCTATACTCTCAGATCAATCCGCAGGTATCACACCAATCCTTCCAAAAACCTTCACCACAGGCTCAGTCTCCCACTTTCTCGCAGCAGTCACCGCAAAGCTGTTTTCCCCAGAATTCTCCGCAAAGCGAGCCGCAGTCGCAACCATATACGGCACCTGCAATCGCTGCTCCTCAGAATCAGTCACCGGTTTATCCACAACAGGTCTGTAGATTTCACAATTTTATAAATAATGACTTATATAAAAAGATCTTTGTAATGACAATTAAATATCAATACAAGTTCATAATAGAAAATGCTGTTATATATATTTTTAACTAATGAGTAAAATAATTACATCGTCTTCTTCAACAGTCTCCCCAATCACTGCAGTCGTCGCCATATCCTCAACCATCGCCCCAGCCGGCGAACTACTCTCAACCGTCTCCCCAAACGCAACCTCCGACTCCAGGTTACTCGCAACCGTCGCCCCAGACTCCGGCGAGTAACTATTCGCAGCCCTCGCCCTCGCAAGCTGCGTCACTCAATTTCTCGCAGCCCTCGCCCCAGCAGCAGCACTCTCCGTACTCGCAATCGTCGCCTCAGCCGCCCCCGAGTTACTCGCAGCCGTCACCACAGTCGCAGCATTCGCCTTACTCGCAACCGTCACCCCAGCAACCGAATTTTTCACAAGTCTCACCAAGGCCGCCCTCGTCAACGTATTCACAGTCTTCGCCCCAGCCGCCTGGTTATACGGCGCAGACACCAAGTCCATACTCTCAGCCAGATTTGGGTAAGTTAATTTACAAAAGATATCAGATAAGATGTTGATTAAATATTTGTAGATTATCGAATGGAGATGTTTTTTAAACCAATTTAATCGTTAAAGTCCAGACTTATTTATATCTAACGATCGTAAAACATGCAAACAATACAAACAATTTAAAAGTAGTTTCTAAATATTGTAAATTTCTACAATTGAAATTTAAGTTTGTTCAGTGATTTAATAAAATATGTAGAGATCCTAATAAAACTTGAATTTTGTGATTCTTTAAAATATCAGACGTTACTCCGAATTTTTTCAATTTTTTGTTTGAACTTTTTTTTTATGAAATGATGCACCAAAGATTAAGTTTTTAAGTAGAGCTCTTACGAGAGGCAATATTTTTGGGCTATATTTTGCTTGAAATAATGCAGAAAAAAACGGAGATGTAAAAAACACGTCCGTTGAATAGAGAATCAATTAGTTAAGGGATGCTTTTTGACTTTACCCAAGCTTATTACTGACCATTTCAAAGAGAAACAGTTGAAAACGCAAACAAATCAGTGAATTTGTGGACCGTGTATGGAAGAGAGCGGCGAGCGAAGCCTTGCTTGCGGTAAGGGGAGCTCTCTTCCCTTAACCGCATGACACCGATGAAATAAAAAATTTTGAATATCAAATTGTTACTATTTTACTTTATTTTACTAAGTTATTGTACTATTATCATTATAGTAAGTGTAATTGGTGATCGCGTTTTTTGTATAAAATGTTTTACTTAGTACCAAAGATGTATTATGCTTTTAATAAAATCGAAACTTTATAGTACCCGAAGCTAGAAATCATTTGTAATAGGTTCATGATACTAATAATGGCTGTCGTGGTACTAAATCAATATTGATATAACCGATATATCTATCGACTATTACTTCATGTATTTTTAATTTAAAAGTGAAATATTACAACTAATAAATTGATTTTGATCTTTTTTTTAATCCAGTGATAGCACAGCTATCGCCTCAGGCGCGGGGCTATTCACAGACATCTCCGCAGCAACCGCCACCCAGCTACTCTCAAACGTCGCCTCAAACTCCGTCTCCATACTCAGCGCAGGCGTCACCTCAACAACCACCATCGTACTCGCAGCCCTCGCCGCAGACACCACCGAGCTACTCTCAGCCGTCACCTCAACAGCCTAGAGCATACTCTCAGCCGTCACCTCAGCAGGCGACACAGCAGCAATCGGTTGGAAGCGTACCGCAACAGCAACAGCCGCAACCACAATCACAGCCACAGCCACAACCACAACAAATCTCCAACTATTCTCAACCATCGCCGCAACAGCAAATTCAAGCAGCAGCAGCTCAGGCAGCGGCAGCTCAGGCAGCGGCAGCTCAGGTCGCGGCAGCTGCAGCCGCTGCCTTTAGCAAAAATTCAGAAGAATATTCTGTGAATTCATCGACGTCCCCCTTTACCCAGCCGGTAAAAGCTGCGTATTTGCAGTCGTCGACGGCGTCGACGCCCATTGCTAAGCCCGCTGCAACGAAGGAAAAACAGCTGCAACAACAGAATGCTGAACACTTGGCTGCTTTGAATCAACAGGCTTATCAGTCGGCATCTGGAACGCAGTATCCGCCAACTTATCCCGCTAACGTATTCCCTGGTGCCGATAGAGTGGCCACTCAATTAGTTAACGAACCGGCGTCAAGGTCCACAACGTCTAGGCTGACAAATCACGAGACGCAACAGCAACTTGCTGCGCAACAAAGACAGGTAACTTCTGTTGTCACTTTTATTCATACTTTTGCACTAAAGCTACCTTAATAAATTGTAAGAATACTTAAGAATACTTTTGGAATAAGGTAGTAAATAATTTTCGCAAGTGAAAACTAAACACTATTTAATATCTATTTTCAGGTTCAGCAGAGCCAAGAGCAGCAATCCCAACTGCTGAGCTTCCAACAGAATCTGGCGAATCACGAATCTCTGTATTCCAGCGGCTTTCAAACGACTCCCTACCCGATGCCCAACGCCGCTTGTCGACCTGTTTACCCGGGATATTTCGACGCGAGTGCTAAGAGCACGACTGGTGCTCCAAGTCCCGGTGGCAGTTTGGCCCCGGTTAAGAAGCGCATGTACAACGAGCCCACAGTAGCTACGGACGCCGCGACACAGCGAGCCGTAGGTCAAGAGCAATTTGGTTTCGACTCTCTGATGGCCTTGGCACATTCGCAGTCCGACGTCTCAGTGCCGAATCAGTTCGACAGTGCGTTTGCCAGTAGCCTCGCTGACTCTGTTGCCTCGAATCCAGCCTATACACGGCTGCAACTGGGTCTGGTGGGTCGTAGCGCTAAAGAAACGCAACAACTGCTTTCTATACCCCGACCAAGTAGCAAAAATGATCCACTCGCTACTTATGCGAGGACCTCCACACCCAGTCAGTCCGAGCTCGATCTCAATTTACTGCAGACTTTACAGAATGCCGCAGCCAAGAACTCGGGTATGTTGTCCATGACAAGGCAACCCGCTGCTGCTCCTGCAACCAAATCCAAGAAAAGCAAGAAAAGCAAGCAGCAGCAACAGCAGCAGCAGCAACAACAACAACAACAGCAGCAACAGCAGCAGCAGCAGCTCGGCGTCGCTGTGGATCAACAATCTAGCATTCCGGGCTTTCCGCAGTACCCCGGCGCCGGTGGCGATCCCATCGGACTCAAGCAGTCAGCTGTCGGGGGCAGCGCCTTCAATTTCGCCTCTGCAGCCAGTGCTGGCAACAGCGCAGCTTTCTACGACAAAGAAGCTTATGCTTTCCTCGATGATTTCCGTAATCCGAACCTGCCGAGCTACTACAGCATGGCTTTACGCCAGCAGCAACAACAACAGCAGCAGGCCGCTGCCCAGCAACAACAGCAGCAGCAGCAACAGCAGGCCCAGCAGCAGGCGGCACCGGTATCGGAAGCGGCACAGCAAGCCTGCAATAAGCTGACCAGTCAGACGACGGCTAGGAACTACTCCAGTCACCCGTTCCTTCACTCGACCCAGAGACCAACGCCTTACGCGCCGCCGGTCCCTCCTTATGTCACACCACATGGACCTAATCTGGGCGTGGATCCTGCGGCTTACCAGCAGTACCTGCACTCGCTTTATGCGCTACAGCCTCCGCCCCATCACAGGCCCACTTGGCTCTAGCCGTCATCGAGACTGGGGTAGCAGAGATGTCGCGCAGAGAGCGCGACTGATGAGCCCCCTCTAGGTTAGACGAGTGGTTTCCGTGCAATCAAAGCTGCTAAAGCGGTGTATCACTGAAAACAGACTTATTTTACGGTTTATTTCTGTGTCTTTTTTTTTACTGACCGAATTCCCCTTTTACCCAATTTTGTTTTTAAAATTGCGATTTTGATCCGGAACTTTCGTTTTACTACGTATTTTTCTCTTATTTTACTATACGAGATGCGAGGGTGAGAAAGAGAGAACGCCTCCTTAATCACTGCCTTTGGCGCCTCGCAAATAGTGTTATCTGCGCATGGAAACTCCTCGGACACAGTATTGCATTTCAGTTTTTATGATCGTCTTTCTTTATGTTAATCCGTTTCTTATTTCTATTGATAAATACTAAACTCACCATTCGAATGGAGATGCATCGAATTAAGCTCTCTAGAAAGTCTGCATTAATCTGCACCAATAAGACAAGCGCATTCATCTTTCACGTATATGTTAAATTCATTATTTGACACATGACATTACGCGAAGGCGAGCTTAGCGCTCTTACTTTTTTTAAAGCGAACTACGCAAAGATGTGAATTCGGTACCGAAGTTTTATACATTTTGTCAACAACACTAGTTTTTAACCTAAGAGATGTAGTGATATGTAAATAAAGTCAGATGATGTTCGCTGAGACGTCAAATGTTTCGAGACACAATGTACTTTGTTATGGTATACCGATCGCTGCGGTTGTAGATGGGTAATGTAAAGAGTCACTACGACACGCGATTTGGGAGCATAAAGCTCTTGTAAATCATTAGTAAAAAATATAGGAGTGGTCCATTGAAATAGCTGAGCGTGACTAGAGAATTAAGGAAAGATTTTTTTGTACGAATTTGCACATCGTACAGTGAGATGCTATTTAAAAGTATCTTACGCTATTAGGTAGAATCCCCTTTTTGTACATAAGATACATATCCGGACACTTGTAATTTGGTGTAAAAAATAGAAATTCGCAAAATAAAGGTGAACAAGAGAAATGTTATTAAAAAGTAAATACGTTTAAAGCGAAATTAAGCGAAATCTATAAATTGCCCCACCTATATAAATCTAAAGCGAAAAATAAAATATATATATATATATATTAAGATCTATAAATAAATGAATATATGTATATTGTAAATGTGTAACGAAGACAAAAATTAAATCACGTTTTGTTACAAAAATAGTCTACTTTTTTTATTATTTTACCTATAATGTATACTTGAAATTCCCGCTCCTGTGTAGATGCCGCTAGTTTAGTTACCAATTTACGCGCCTTTTTCTAGATTTCCACTATGGTACTGTACTGGCACTGGCGGTAAGTATTAGTGGCAGTCTGGCAGTTCGCGCTTGCATTGCTTAATGCGTTATTGCAATCTAATATTGTTACAATAGCATGCCAGCATTGCCAGCATATGATTAAAGTATATATTTTATTAATATTTTCTGACAGTTTATTTTATCAAGTTAAAGAAAACAGTTTTTAGAAAATAAAAGAATGGCTTTAGACGATTATGAAGAGGCCTTGAAATCTTATATTCACGATGATGATAAATTGGTAAACAAATTAAACTTTTCTATTTTAACTTCTACTTTAACCCCGCTATGTATAGCTTTTAGTAAGTCAATAATTAATACTGTACACGATTAATTAATGTTCTTAGGTAACTTATAAATGGTTGAGCAAAGAATTTGAAGTACATGTCAATGTTGCAAAAGATATTTTACAACAATATTGGGAGAAATACAAAAACGAAGAAAAGATTTTAGCTACCTTTTTATTGATAGGTCAATTAAAAGACAGATCAATTCGTGTAGAAGTCGTTAAAGAATTAAATTTAAATACTGCCAAAGATAAATTCACAAGAATTGATTGTGAACATTTGTACAGTGTTCAGAAGTCTTTGCATGATGTAGAATTATTAGCCTTTGCTGGTGAAGGAGATCTTCGTTACAGTGCTATAAAATGCAATGAGGATTATATCAGAAGTGATGAAGAAGTTGAAAGCTTACGATACATTGGGAATATTATAAAGGAGAAAAGTAAAACAGTTATAGCAAATAAGACTGTCGTTAAGCCTCCAGAGAAACAAGTGGATAATAGCTCAAAGGGAAAAGATAAATTTAAAGAAAATAAAAAAGATGATATTAAAGAAAAAAAAGAGAAGTCTGTCGAACACAAAGCAAAAGAGGAATCTGAAAAGAAAGAAAAGCCTATTGAATCTAAATCAGAATCTAAATTAAAAGAGAAATCTGAAAAGAAGGAAAAGTCTGTTGAACCCAAATCAGAAAATAAATCTGAAGCTCCTCCAGAAAAGAAAATATCACCAACGAATAAATCAAATAATAATTTAAAAGCGAATACTAAAGTAGCAAAAAAACCGGTTCAATCTAAACAGACTGGGTTCAACAATCTTTTTGGAAAAACATCAAGTAAACCACAACAATCTAGCAAGCCCACTGAAGATAATGATAATGATGAAAAACAGAAAAACTTAGTTGATTCCACAAAAAATGAAGTACAGGTGTCGAAAGAAAAGATTACAAAATCATCTAAAGAAAATGATAACAAAAGCAAAGATCTAGAAAAAGAAAAAAGTAAATATAGCCAAGAGAAAGAAAACAGAAATGAACAATCTGAAAACAAATCAAAAAGTGTAGGAAAAACTGATCCTAAAATTAATAACAAATCAAAATCTAAAGCTGTAAAAGATAACCGTGGTACAAAAAGAAATAGGAGTCAAGAAAAGAATAGTTCCTCATCTAAGCGAAAACGGATTGTCATTCCAGATACAAGTGAAGATGAATCTGATGAAAGTGATAATGAACAGGAAGAAGAATCAATGGAAGTTGAAGAAGAGCCAGCTAAAGTTGCACGAAAAAGATCACCATCACCACCTATTGAAAAACGTGAAAATGGCAAACGTATGGTACGAAAGACTATTGACAAAACATTTAAGGATGAAGAGGGTTATCTAGTAACCAAAAGGGTTCATGTTTATGAAGCAGCTACTGATAATGATGAACTTGAAGAGGTTAAAATAGAGGAACCTGTGAAACCAAAACCAGTGGAAGTTAAAGTTAAAAAACAGACAACATTAATGAACTTCTTTAAAAAATTTTGAAATCTTATTGCCCAATATTATTTATATATTTCTATTAATATAAAAACATTAAAAGAATATTTATTTGTATTATATTAAAATTTAATATGAATGTCTTCTAGTAAATGACATCAATCTGAACTATGTATAAGCACATGATTTAACATTGTAGCAAGTTTCCTGATAACATAGGGAGTGTCAGATAGATAAAGAACCAATGAAATTTAGTGGGATTACCTGAATGACGTCATTATCTGATATGTTATCAAGAATGAGTGAATGAGCCTCTAAGAGCATTCTCTATTAGAGCAGTACTGCAGTAAAAGTGTCAAATATGGAAACCTCCAATATATCAATTTGTTACTTAATTTACTTTTATATAACAATTTTGTTTCAAAATACACAAGCAGATGTTTGTCAAACTTGTGTGTGTTCTACTGCAGGTATTATATTATATATACAATATTACGTTTAAAGAAAAATAAAAAAATGTACATTACTAATTGTTAAAACTATTGTGTTTGAAATTGTATGTAAAATACATTCTTATATTTCAATGAAAAACAACTTGAACCTTTTTTTTATAAATATAAATAAAAAATGTTATACTAATGTAGAATATAATTTTTTTTATACATTTTAGATTTATTATTTTTAATATACCTATATCACTTAGTCTTTTTTATAAGCAACTATTTTCTATTTACTAGAGCTACATTTTTATATTTTTTTTTGTTTTTCTAGCAGATACAACGATTTTCATTGATTGTAACAAAGCAAAATTTGTCACCATCAATATTTTGCGATTTGGCCTTATATCTGTAGAATATAATGGAACTCTCAGTTCTCTTGATTTGTCAGAGAATAATATTACATATTTACCTGCAGACATGTTCCAAAGCTCAAGGCAGTTAAAAATTATAAATTTATCAAATAATCTCTTAGAAGAAATTCATGGCAATATTTTTAGAAATTTGAACAACTTGGAAATTTTGAATTTGTCTAAAAATAAAATCAAAAGGATTGATTCAACAACTTTACCATCACTTCGTATAATGGATTTAAGTTATAATGACATTGAAGATTTAGATTTAAATTTTGATAAGTCATATCCACTGCTTACAGATTTAAATTTATCACACAATAATTTAGATGATTCAATAAATGGCACATTGACTTTACTTAGAACATTACAATATTTGGACCTATCATATAATAACTTTAATTTACTTGATAATGAAGACTTTAATCTTTTATTTAAATTAATTTATTTAAATTTAAGTCATAATAAAATCGTATCTTTAGCAAGGCAAAGGTTCTCAGATAGTTTATATGAACTAGATGTAGGTTTCAATTTCTTAACTATGTTTCCAACTAACTTATCAAAATTGGAAAGTCTTAACATTGAGTTTAATCAACTAAGTGATGTTCATAATATTACTAATGAACTAAGAAAATTAAGATTTTTGAATATTAGTGGCAATAAATTCGAAAATTTACCAGCTCTTAAACTAAAAAATTTAAAAACTTTGGACTTGTCTTATAATAGTTTTATCAGTATACCCGAAACTTTAAATAAGGAGAATTATCCTAATTTGGAAACTTTAGTATTTAATGGAAATCCAATAAATAGAATTGAATTTCCTTCTTATTTAAATGTTAGATATTTAGTAATGTGTAATATGAGTTACGTAACAAGAATAGATGAAAATTCTTTTAAAAAATTAAACCAACAAAAAATGGATTGCTTAAATCTTACTTTGACTGACAATAATAAACTAAATTTCATTGATGAAAATGCTTTAGCAGAATTGGATCTCTGTTTTGTGAGTTAATAGAATTACAGAATTATTTATATCTCATATTTTAAAAATTAATAATTGTATAATGCATTTTCTTTCAGTTGGATTTAAAAAATAATCAATTCACATATTTTACTCCAAAACTTCTAAGTTCAGGTTTAAAAGCTAAATTTGGAGTTGATTTAGAGGGTAATCCTTTTCACTGTGATTGTTCTTTACAGTGGATGCTCAATGATTTTGTTCCATGGCTATATTCAACAAATCCAGACCTGCTAAATAATCTGAGGTAATTATAAAAAATCAGATATAGATATAAGAATAAGTTTTAAGGAATATTTTTATAATATTTTAAACATGAACCTATTCCAAAATTGTAAAATTTTGACTATTGAAAATAATATTAGCGCAGTTTGTTACAGATTTGCATAGTAGTTCTTTACCAAAAACTGAAAACTAAATTGTTGCTATATAAAAATTCAATGTGTGTCATCTGTATCTGAATGTCAATCTGTGCCTAACTGCCATTGATTAGGATATATAAATAATTACAGATATACATCAACTGATACAATAACTTATTTCCTATTGGATTTTTCAAAATCAAAATTAGTTTGCATAAAAATATTTTATTTTTGTAGATGTATGACGCCTCAAAATTTAAAAGGAAGAAGAATGGTTCATTGGTATAAGTGGAAAGAGCAAGTTTTATGTGATAATACACAAGCACATTCTTCAAGAATGACTGCAGAAACATTAGAAGTATTAAACAGAAATAATCCAATTACTTTGCATACAAGTAATGGTATGCTTGTAGTTCTTGTAACAGCTGTGATTATCCTTTTAGTCTTAGTTATAGTGGGACTTGTGTTTGCAAAAAGAGTAGCTTTAAGACGTGCCAGAGTGAATCGTAGATTTTAAATATTTATGATAATATTTTAATAGAAAATAGGTTTTTAATAGAATTTATTTGTATTATTAATAAGAAAACCATTTTTTCATCTTTGTATATGGACTTTATTGTAAAAAATCGACTTTCGATATCTAATCTAGACTGAGTCATTAGAAGACTCAAGTCGTATCTGATATTTTTATTAGAAAATATAAGTAACATGCCATGCATGACTTCATTATAATCAAATAATTATTTAACAAAGTTAAGATAGTTTGTATAAACATACACTGCATATTAAAACTATTCATAAAGTATACAATTGAGTTTTTCAGATTTTCTGCAATTTTACAATTATTGAATAAATTGAGTAAGATTGAACTAAAAATAAATATGTTTAGAAGTTAAAAGTAAATTATATCAGAAGAAGATTCTAAAGTACAGTATTATTTGTAGATTCAGTTAAGTGAATTTGAATGTTCAGTCGTATAAAAGTGAAGTACAAAAACCATGTTTTGAAATTCTTGGAAGAACTTCTTACAATTATTTTTCTTTTTAAATTGTGCTAACTAAATCACAGTGGTTTTATGTGTGTATAAATATACACTCTACATATTATTTGACATTGCGCACTAGTTTACATTGACCTCAAAGAGGATTTTTATTAAGGTATTAAATTAGAACTTTGGACGTAATCACTGTCTTTTTATAAAACTACATTGAAACTAAAAGATTACTTAAAGTATTTGCCTTTTCGTAAGGCATTTTATTGTACAATATTTATTTATAAATTTTGCTAAGAAAAAATATCACAGTTATAAATATTATGTACACATCATTACAAGAGCTCACTTGGTTACAAAATAAGTTAATCATAACTTTTCATATTTACATGTAATCATTTTTAATGACATTAATATGAAAATAGAACAATTGCAGCTTAAAATTTAGAAATATATCAATGTAAAAGCTTTTACAGATTTATAAAGTGCAAGTTAAATTTCTTATCCTATATTAATGTTAAAAAATGTTTTTATGACACTCCGTGTGAGAAGCTACATTTATCGCACACGGGAAAAATGACGCATGAGTTAAATTGAGCTTCTCACACGTTGTGGCACAGAATACGGTTCGATACATGAGCGAGACATAGATTTCACCCTTGTGTGACCTTTTCACACTCGCTTCGCTCGTACGCAAAGGTTTACTTTATCGCACTAGTATCGAAATGTACTATATTTTTTCTTAGCAAAATTTTAAGATTTAATTTATTTATTGTTTAGATTTGAAACTTTATTTCAGAACTAATTTAAACCTCTTCAATATTCCATGAATTGGATGACATTTGTACAGGAGGATTTCTCCTAATTTCTTCAATAAATACACATATTTGTTGGTAATATCCAGATTTGTTCCAAGTTTCATTGTGTGTGCCATCAATTATTTGAATTTTTCTTTTAAATGAACTGACACAAGCCTCAAAAAGTTCATCCATCATTTTAGGTGGAACCAGCTTGTCTTGCCTCCCAGAAATGAAAAGTGTGGGTACAGTCAATGACCGAACTTTGTGTGATGATAAGTACTAAGCATATTATAAATTTAGGTCATACTTTGATTACTTTGTAACTATATATAATATTCCATATTTTTACCTTATTTTTATAACAAAATAGTGGAAGATATTGTAATATTTTAGATTTAATTAGGATTGTTGCCATGTCTGGTATACTAGTAAAAGTATTTTCGACAATAAGGCACCAAATTCGTTGAGATATCTCTTCTCTTATTGCTATATCAATAGCAACAGCTCCACCTAAAATCAATGAAATATCTTCACTGACACAATATTGAATATAATGTTATTATCTCCTCGTACTACCTAATGATCGGCCATAAACGATAATCTCATTTGTATTTATATCATTTCTAGAATAAAGATATTCTATCCCCGCTCGTGCATCCATGTACAGGCCTTCTTCTGATGGAGAACCTTGTGACAGTCCATACCCTCTATATTCTATCATAAGTATATTACAATGAATATTATTATATAAACCTTTAGCATTTTCTAGTCTGAAAATAAAGAAAAATATCTTATAATATATTATAATTTTCAATATTTTGATTATCAATTTATAAACAAATTAATAGTTTACCTATGTCCTATATTTCCTGCATTTCCATGGAGAAATAATAGAGTTGGCGCTTTTTTTATTATATCTTCAGGTTGAGGGATAAAATACATATGAAGTGTAGTTCCATCAATAGATTTTGTATAGATACTTTGGTATGGTAAATTATGTAAAGAAGGAGGAGGGATATAAATTCTGGAATTAGAAGGCAAACATGGATAATATAAAAGACGATCTTCAGTATTATAAAGTACTCCTATGAAATAATAAAATTTTAAATTAAACTGATATTTTCATAATGTTTAGATATATGAAAGTAAGTTACTAACCTAGAGTTGCAAAACATAGTAGAAAAAATGCAAAAACACTACCATATAACCAATAGAGTAGGAAGCATAACAAAAGATAAGCTCCAGACAAAGCCCAAAATTTTAACGCAATACCCTGTAGCAGTCTAATGGCAGGTCGAGTGCGAGCCAAACGAAGCCGAAAGGACATTTTATGATCCTTTTTTTTACTGATTAGAATTCCATGCCTTTAACTACCGAGGTAAACTTGATATTAAAATCTTGATTTCATTCATAACAGTTTAGTTTATGCATTTTATTAAAACAAAAGTAAAATTTAGTCTAGTTGACTTTTGAAATCGTTTCGACCACTTTTATTAACAATATCATTGCTGAAATATAGATTAGATACATTTTAAAAAATTATATATATTTTGAAATGATAATAAGTTAAAAAATAATTTTTAATAAAAAAATGCAATTTGTAGTTAATTAACGTTTATCCTTAATTATGAAATTCTTAAACATTTAAAAAAAAATCTTCATGCAATGAATTGTAGCAATAAAAACAATAATTAACCTAGAAAAATTGAAACTTCCTATCTTTGATAACAGCTTTGTAACTTCAAAGATTTTTATCACTGATCAAATGGATTGGAAGCATTTTCCGATTGTAAAAAATAATATAATCAATTAACTTGAAAAATTATCAATCTTGTGTTTTCTCATTCCTGTTCGAAAGCCTGCACTATACTTATATCCACTATTAAACTTTTCATTAGCGCTTCTGCTACCGTAAAGTGGAGTATGGCTGTATAGAAAAGCATAGACCGAAACAAGTGTCAAAAGAAAAAAAAATATTTTCGACGCAACGGCCTTTGGTATCCGGTATTCGACCTTTAGCGCGGGCTCTAGAAGACCAAAACGGATAGAATACTTATTACCAACGAATATAGATTCGTTGTTATTACTGTACCGACTACCAAGGAAGGAAAAATAAGAAATTTACAAGCACATGCGTTTTCGTCTACATATATAGGTATTAAGATGAGAATATAATGTTTAGCCGAAAGACCAACATGAACAGCTGATTCGTTGATGCCTTCTGCGATTCCTCCGTTGTGCTTGTCGCCTATTGTTAGGCGAAGGGTACGTCCCGAATGAAAAATAATGGAGTATCGTCGATTACGAAGGCTCTTTATACAGTTTATACTATTGAAGCGAAGTTTCAGCACTTTGAGAGTTGTGAAAGGTGAGTAAACAAATGATGAATTTTGAATGTATTATAGGTTAGAAATTGTTAGAGGTTGGTGTTGAAGTTGACGATTGTTTTCTGATGCGAAACATTCTTATTTACTATAGGTATTATTAAAAAGTATTTGAATCATTCTAGATCATCTACTTACCTCTTTTTATTGGTAACAAAATTCATTTGTTGATTATGTACTTGTTATAGATTGAGGGTCAAGAGCCTTTGCATTGGCAATGAAAGGTTTGCTGTTAGCAAATATATTTAAGTTATAAATTCAAAAAACCCTATGAACAATTTTTTGGCACAATGGATTATGAATATACACCTTTTCACAGAGAAAAGGATATCCATAATCGTTGTTGCGGTGGGAAGCTATGGTGCATTAAGGTATAACAAATTGAGAAGTATATTTCTATAAATCAAGTTAGAATTTTCTCAGTCATTGAATGAATTTTTGTTCTCAGGATATATGTGGGATTATCTGTGCTGTTTTGACATGGCTGTTAATAATTTATGCTGAATTTGTTGTTGTAGCTGTCATTCTTATCCCTACAATCAATACGTTTTATTCTAGTCTGAACATGGCAATATTTCAGACATTAGCTTTTCTTGCATTTACTTCTCACTTAAGAACAATGTTTACAGATCCAGTAAGTAAATTTTAATCTTAATAAATTAGAATTTTTTCTTTTAACGTTTTATAGAGCCACTAGATGCCCTATGTAAAACTTTTATTAAAATTAAAATATATATTTTTATTGATCAGGGTGCAGTACCAAAAGGGAATGCAACAAAAGAAATGATACAGCAAATGGGATTTCGGGAAGGTCAAGTGATCTTTAAATGTCCTAAATGTTGTTCTATAAAACCTGATAGAGCACATCACTGTTCTGTGTGCCAAAGGTGTATTCGAAAAATGGATCATCATTGTCCTTGGGTTAACAACTGTGTAGGTGAAAATAATCAAAAATATTTTGTTCTATTTACTGTGAGTACACATAAAACATCCTATACAATTTTAATACTAGTTTTTAAAATTTGTATTATTTAATTCTTTTATTTTTAAATTATAGTTTTACATTGCTGGAATTTCTTTGCAATCATTATTTTTGTGTATTCAACAATTTACCACTTGTGTGAGGCAAGAATGGCGAGACTGCACAACTTTTAGTCCACCTGCTACAGTTGTTCTGTTATTATTTCTAACATTTGAAGCTCTTCTTTTTGCGATCTTTACAGCTGTAATGTTAGGAACCCAGCTACAAGCTATTTGGAATGATGAAACAGTAAGCAGCTCATTCTTAAAAGAATTTCACATACCAATATTACAGCTTTTAATTTTCTCAGAGAATTTTTCTTCATAAATTGATTTTCATAGAAGCACACTCTTTAACACTTTAACTGGTAGGAATGTTTATATATATTTCACATGAGCATTCTTTGAATATTGTTATGGAACGAAATAAATCATGGTACAATGTTTTTGGGGTCGCTGTTAAAATAACTAACTTCAGAAATAGAATTAGCTTCACTAAAAACTTCAGATCAAACTTTTATTTGATTTTTCCCAAGTTTTCATGTACCAGTTTTGGTGTGCTGTATTTGTCTGTCAATTCAGACAGTAAATCATTAAGAATGTACTTCTATTAAAAAGATTTTTTTTTTTATTTGAATATAAGAAATTAAAATTCTGCAATCTATTTCCTTTATGGATTAAGTCAAGATTAAGACTATATAATTTTTCTTTTCAAATTTTAGGGTATAGAACAATTAAAAAAGGAAGAGGCTCGTTGGGTGCGTAATAGTAGATGGAAATCAATACAAGCTGTTTTTGGAAGATTTTCTATTGCTTGGTTTTCCCCCTTTACGTCACCACCAAATGCCAAAACAAAACTAGATGCATACTTATATTCTGTTTGAATAAGATAAATTTGAATATTACAAAAATGTTATTTTTGGCACTTTATAATGAAGAAAGAATAGAATTTCTACCAAAGTTTATAAATTTACGTTACAAAGGAATTTTATATCCCGAAGACTGTTTTTTACAATTATTATTATTATGAATAATATGTGAACAATTGTATATACAAATGTAACCTTATTATTTTCGAATGGAACATTTAATTTAAACTAATGCTCATAAAAAAAGTGTAGGTACTTCACAAAAAAGTTACTAAAAAAATTTCTTCCTTAAACACAAATGACATCTTAGGTTCTGTGTCAATTTTAGTGTTGACCCGATTGTTGACCTTTACTTCACTTCTGCAGACTGATGTTATGCGTTTTTTAATTTATATAATTTTCCTTATTGAAGGAATTTTCTGTCAATAAAATGTACACAAGTAGATGAATTGAGACATAAACTACCATTTATATGTTTATATACTATGTGATTGTGAAGAAAAGATATTTATGACATATATTAAATAAGTGGCTTTTATCTCACTGTACAGATCATACATGCACAGTCATTGTGATACATATTATACATAAAGTACACATAAAATTTTATATGTGAATGTAAACGTTTTTAACATTTTTATTTTTTGTAAGAAAACTGAGACATGTTCGATACAAATGCAATTTATAATTTGGAACCAATTACATTGTTTTTACTATTTTTATCTTGGAGTAAAAAAAGTATTTCTTCTCTAAATATTTTGCTACAAAAATATTGAATACTTCTTACAATAAAAAATTGTTTTATAAAATTGTAAAATATAAATAGTGATTTTCTTTTAAAGGCTATACAAGCCACAGCAAGATTATTATAAGTAGTAAAACAATGGAAATTAGGTTTAAAAATATTAACATTGTGTATTAATAGGTAAATATTTTTTATGAAAGTAATAATAATAGAAGATATGCTAAGAAAAAATAACACTTTATATTGGAGTAATTTAAATTTGAATGTCAAAAAAATTTTTGAATGAATATTAATCGCTACAAATAAAATTTATAAAAAAAATGTTTATTTATTTTCTTTTCTGTGTACATATTTTTTATATTATCTATACATTATAGAATTTGATGCATTTTAAAAGCAAGCATAGGTTTTATATATTTATAGAAATTTACATTAAAATTTGATAACTAATCTGTAATCAATTTGAATATGATATTTTAATAATTTAATATTGAGTTTTAATGTTGATAGCTTACCGACATCATACTATTTTTATTTGAATAAAAAAGTAGATTTGTGCAAAATGAAAGCACCATATACTTCCTTAGGCCATCATTTACCATTTCACAAAATTTCAAGCAATGTTCAAAAACTGCTGGAAAGGTCCATAAAAATTTTATGTCTCAGTGTACGATGCAGAAACTTTGTGGGATGGTAGATTATGAGCCAAGGATGTGAAGTAATGCCTATTTTACATAAATTTATATATTTTTTTATCAGCATTAAAATAGTGTAATGTCAGTAAGATAAGACTATGAGAACCTCTTAAAAAGATTCTACTATTAAATCATAAGTATTAGTTTTGTATTTCACTAAGTATTAATAAGTCAATAATTTAAAAGTAAATATATTGGAAGTAATTACATTCAGAAATTTTAAAATTAATCTTTTTTCCAACTATATCTTATACAAATGATTTGTAAGAAAGGAATTTCTATTTCAGATTTTAAAATTTAGTAAAATTATTCAGTATTTTGTTCAGTACTAGAATCTTCTAGATATCTAGTCCTTTTATTCCTGAATACAGGTGGTCTGTCAATGCGATCCCCATTTTGACTGAGCCAACGACTTACTTTAGAGATAAGTTTTAATTCCTTGATAGATGTTTTATATTTGTCAATTAATACATCTGTAAGAATAATTTAAAATATTATTCAGTAAAAATTATCCATTGACAATAATAATTTAATTTTTTTACCTTGCATGCAAAGATATACACTTGTTATACTGAAATTTTTTTTTGCTTTTTGACAGTGAGTTTTACCAACTCCAGAATAATGTATCTGCACAGATTTTGTAAACACACCAGACAGAATTAAGTAGACATCATTAGATAAGCTCGAACTTCCTTTCATTAAATGTTCAAAATATTCTCTCTAAAATTACAGATTCATTTCTATAATTTTATATTTGTTATAAGCTTTAGAAGTATATAATTACAAATAAAATTTTTATTTTCAATACAATAATAGTAGTAATGTACCATATTTAACTCAAATATATAGAACAATTAGTTTTTGTGATCATTTTATAAACCTAGACACTCTGAGTTAGCAAAGAAAAATAAAAAAAACTACATAAGAATTTACAAAATTTTCGTTTTAATGTCAAATTAATTTATGAAGTTACAATATTCACCAGAGCATTTTGTTTTTCAATATCTTCTTCAAGATCAGCATTGAATTTCTCAAATATCTGTAAATCCTGTATTGGTAGTGTCACATTTAATTTGTCCTTAAGTTGTTTTACATAACTGCTACAATATATTTTTTCGCCTTTAACACTGTTCAATTTACTTTCAATCCTGTCATTTATTTTTTTCTGAAATTCCTCCAAATTTTGAAGAATATTATATTCGATTTCTCCTAGTATTTTTAAAAATGCTACATTGATATTTTCTGAAATATAAAATAATGGAAAAAATTGATGATTCGTTATAAAAATAAGTTATAGTTAATAATTAGAAGACAAAATATTTAAAAACTGACTAAATAATGGCGGTAAAATCGGGCAAAATATGTTTCGCTTCAGGTTAGGTTATAACAGTAATTAGAATTTGAATTCATGGAATTTGAAAATTATATTCGGGTACCAACTTACGCCTATAACGTTTTTATAAAAAAGTGAAGTATTTATCCACATTCACATTAGAGAAAGTCAAAAAACGATAAGTATTTAGATACAATTAAAAAATTTACATAAAAGTAAATGATTTAAGCAGATTAATTTATAGGCTAATTTTTATTAATAATAATAATAGCTGGAAATTAACAAACACATAAAAATAAAACGTTACCACTGCAGTTTAAGAGATTCACCCAACGATCGATTTTATCGGTCTGTTGAAGCGGAGAAGGTATCCCTTCACTTTGTTCGCTAGTATCTGATGAAGAATCATTTTCGGAATCTTCCCGAATTTTTGAACATCTTTTTCTGAAACTATAATCTTTTCTCGATGACATTTAATCGAATATTCGCTAAAATATATAGAAAGTAAATTGACTATTTTTCTTAATCACAACTTCGAGAAGTATGTAGCAGCCCTTCTTCACTGCTGAGCGACTTAGCGTTGGAACACTTGTAGCAGAATGCAGCTTCCAACTTTCCGGGATAGTCACTAGTCAGCTATATAATATTCGCTATACTAATATATTATATTAACTATATATATGTGACACTGTTGGGTAAGCATAGAGGGGGTTGTACAAAATAGTTTTACATAATTCGATGAATTCTTAGAATATAAAGACCGTTTTAAATATTGGAATACAATTAAGAATACTTCTATAATTCGAATTTAATAAGAATAAAATAATTATGCAATAACAAATGATTAAGAATTAAAACCGTAAAATATTTAACAGAATGATCAGCGATAAATTGATATTCAGCTACAAGTATTTGTAAATTTGTATTATTATTATTTATATTAATTGTTTGCAATCTTGAAAAATATCAAAATTATTAGGTAAATTGTGAAAGAAAGAAAAATAGTTTGGAATTTAAACTTGCCGTTATCATACATTGCAATTAATTCAGATATAAAATTTACAACATGTCATAATTTGTTGAGTAACTTGTTATAACTTGTAATATTAGTTCACGTGGGTTTGGTGTCTTTATTAGGTGTTACTATATGTACAGATGATAATACCTAATGTCATAATAATAATGAGATATATAACAAGGATACCAATCTCACGTGAGCTTTATTTTAATTGACCTGCCTGTTGATAATAGTTCTACATAGAAACCTGTATGATGCTTTTGCATCGATCACTACGTGGATATTGCAATTAATACAATAGGGAATAGAAATAAATTAACTTATTTTTAACTTAGTTATTTATATTTTATTTACCAAAAAATTTCTACCATGACATTATTTTTAATGCCATCATGTAATAGTAAAATTTATTTATAATTTTCTTATAAATTATATTTTTTCTTATCTAGTACTTGATATCTTATAGATAATGAACTATTTCAAAATTAGTTGTTCACTTCTAATTATTGCAAAATAGTGATTAGTCACTAAATTGCAGTGAGTTTCACTGATTTATATTAAGAAGGGAATCGGACAACGCTAGAAAAAGTTAGAGAGGCGTTGGGTTCGGAATATAGTTCGAGAAAGAAACTTACCTTCGGTTCTGCAGGTGTTAATTATTAAGTTCTAGACTGTCCAAGTTTTTTTCTCCAACGTGGAAAATTTTATCATAAGAGATAATGTTAAAATTGAAAAAATAAAAATATGTTTTTCTCGCTTCTGAGGCCATGTAACCTTACAAAAATTTAAAAGTAATTTTATTAGGCCTTTATCTACAAACCTGTAAATTTTCGTTAAAATCTCAATGTTAAATCTGTTATCGATAGAACCTCCTTATAAGTAAATAAGATTTTTTTCTCAACTCTCTATAGTGTAATTCGTTATGAAAAAGCATCGCGAAAATTATTAAAAGATAACAATGAAGAGATATTTGAATACTTTTTATCTTACTTAGATCTTTTTCCATTAAAAATTATGTTTTTAGATTTAGAACGATTTTTTTCATAAATGATTTTTTATGATATGTAACTGAAATATATGTAACTAAAATTCTTTTCTTTGTATGTCTAGTTTAAGAAAACAATTTTTTTTTTCAATTTTCAAAATGCTCCATGTATGACTGGACAAAATATCGAAAAACTGAAAATCAGTCGAAAACTAGAGACATCGAATTAAGCAGTCACCATTTTTTTCGACTAACCTCTCATCAAAATTGATGAAGGTTTTCGAAAGAACATGTCAAAATATACTTTTTTACCAAATTTTAAGTCATTTGGAGCAATGCTCGTAATTTGACAGTGTGTTGTAAAAATTTTTTAGAAATTTTTGATATATTGTTTGTAATAAAATATATAAGGTACATTCAATTATCATATAATACGATTTTTTTTGCAGAAGTGAAAAATGCAATTGTCAAGTTGTACTTTGAGTTAGCTTGTAAGATGACATTCTTAAAATTACTTATGTTAAAGACTCATAAAAACCCATAAAATTTTTTTTTATAAAGTTGAACATGTGTATTTGCACCCGAAAATACACATAATAACTGATAAAATTAATACATATATAGTATTAAATATTGAAAAACGTATAAAATTTCTATAAGGACTTATAAGAGTGAATCAGAGCACAAAAAATTTCTGATATAATTCTGTAAATTGATAGTTTCAATAAGAATTACCCCATAAAATTCGATTCTAAAATAAACTATAAATATTTTATAGGAATTAAATAGAAAATCCGCAGGTTTTTTCTCACAAATTTATAAGAATGTTTATGATATTTCTAATTTAAACATAAAGACGATCGAAGAGATTTTACAAGTAAAACATTTTATGGACCAAACATGGATTTCAATATTGAATATTCTCTTAGTTATAAGGGAACCTATAATTATTTACTTATCAACAGAGTAATAGTTTTCATAATGATTTACTCATGTGAATTATAATTTCTTTTATGCGCATTCCATCGTCTTTTGTCTCGTAATTTTAAACGAAAGTGCAGTACATTCCTTATATAAACGTGATGGTGATTAAATTGGTTTTCCATGCTACATATTTTTGGGAACAAATATGGATTTTAATATTCAATATTCTATTCGCTTTAGGGGGAAGCGAGGGGAATCTATTCGTATTTACTTATCAAAACGGCAATATTTTTCAATAATGATTTACTTATAAGAACTATATTTTCTTTTATGCGCATTTCAGCGTCTTTTATCTCGTAATTTTAAAAGAAAGTATAGTACATTCCGAGTCAAAAGACGCAGAAATACGCATAAAAGAAAATATAGTTCTTATAAGTAAATCGTTATTGAAAACTATTACTCTGTTGATAAGTAAATAACTGTAGGTTCACTTATAACTAAGAGAATATTCAATATTGAAATCCATGTTTGGTCCATAAAATGTTTTACGTGTAAAATCTCTTCGATCATCTTTATGTTTAAATTAGAAATATCATAAACATTCTTATAAATTTGTGAGTCAAAAAACCTAACATTTTAAGGTTTTCTATTTAATTCATATAAAATATTTATAGTTTATTTTAGAATTGAATTTTATGGGGTAATTCTTATTGAAATTATCAATTTACAGAATAAAATCTTATAAACATTTGTATCTGAAAGTCCATATTAGATCTTATTCTATTTGCCATATTAAATACCATTAATTAATTATTTCTTTAAATTAAAATTAACTGTATTTTTCTCATTAATTCCATTTAAAGAACATAACATAATGTGTGTATTTACACCCGAAAGAACGGTAAAACCAATTACGATTATAATTAAGACATTTCGAGTTAAATATGATAGGAGTTACTTTATATGTGGTTATTCACATGAAATCAAATATAGGTCTATAAGATGTAACGGATTTAACCATGATGTATTTTTACT
>UELV01085977.1:16769-31803 GCA_900490015.1 Megastigmus stigmatizans | reverse complement strand
ATTTAGTTTACTTAAAAAAAAAACGAGAGTTGTCTGAACATAGTCGCAGTTATTTCAAAGGCCACACTGTTGAATTGAACGCAAATTGAGTTTGATGCATTTTAACCACGAACTCGTTGTAAAATCAACTATTCATTCATTGACTTGACTATACGTTGTTGAATCAACTAACAAAAAGTTGACTTGACTGTAATTTTGTTAAAATAATGGCATGTTTGTTAAGTTAACAATGCTATTGTTGATACAATTGAATTTTTTTCTCTGTGTATTATATTTTAAATTTACAGTATCCGATGGAATTGCAAAATTTCTTCAAATTTGTGGATAGTTTTATTTACAATATCTCGGATACAACTCCAGTAGCTGCAATATCTTTACATGTAAATTTATACTAAACGATTAGACTGAAGAATAGGAAAAATCAAAATAAGACATTATTTTTAAGAAAATATTATTAATTACTCATTTTCTACTTTGTACATGTATATTATTATTTTTGTAAGTAATTGGATAATGTTAACATAAAATTATATCAATTTATTATTTTTTATTTCAAATGTATACATAATTACTGGTATGTACGTATATAAGTTTATTTTTACTAATTGAAATAGTGAATTGGAGATAAAACTGGTTTTGCTAGGTCACTATTTGAGTGTATTTTCACTATTTCAATTACTCTATTTCCACTATTTCGGGCAGTGAAACGATATTCACAGATTCATTTATTGCGTTTTCACTAATTCCAAGTGTCCTACTTTGCACTAGTTTATATACACTCTGAATTACTGGAATATCACTATTTCAGATTAAGAGAGTGAATTAACTTCGGTTGTAAGTTCGAAAGGTACCGACCTTTTTTTTCATCGAATTTACGGCAAAGAGATCGTCGCGCAACACATATACGTTTTCCGGTTTTGAATTATGAATGCAGTAGTCTGCGCGGAATATTCGCGCGAAACCCGCGCGATTACGACAAGCGAAAGCGATATTATTAGCGATATCTTTGGACTGATCGGCGAAATTGGATGCTGACATAATTTGTGGATCTGGGTGACTCGACGTTTCTTTCGATATGCCGACACCCTGGATTTATAGTTAAATTATGCGTCGTCTAAATGGCGTCGAAAAAAAAATTCTCGAATGCGGAAAAAAAAGATATTTTCTTTTTAGTATTTAATTATATGCAGGCATTATGACTACAGAAGCCTTTAACACACAGAATTTTTGAATATTAATATTTTAAGAATACTAAAATAATTTGAATTTATTGCATAAATTATTCCAATAGGTATGTAATAATGATTTCGTCTTCTGTTTTCAGGTGAGCTGCAAGACTTGTTCTAAAAGCCTTTCCCGTTACGTGAGTTACATATAAGATAATTTAGTTAGCGCATATATTTCATTCGAAGAATCAAACTTCAATATAACGATTATTGATACGATAAAGCTAAAAGTTATACGCGGTACTTAAAAAATTTATTATTAATTGGTAGACGATCGTAAGAAAAAGCATTCCGAGGAATAATATGTAAACTCGAATAAAATCATAATCTCTTCTCCGTCGTTAAGTTGGCAATAATTGAGTCATCCACTCTAGAACTAGTAATTCAGAAAGATATTTTAATGTTCGATAACTGCATTTATACTTCATGAAAAATACAATGCATATATATATATGCGATGCCATCGCAAAGCTTCGTTTGCCGATAGCCATTAAAAGTTTTGCAATTCATGCTAACCTCTTACTATGACTCAAACATATATTTTATCTACAATATTCAGTTTTAATTTGACGATTACAGTACTAATAGCTATAATAAAAAAATGATCGTATAAATAATTTAATAACCATGTCTGAATATTACCTATAAGGCTGTATTTTAAATTTAACCCACGGATTTGGTGGTCAATGAATTTATTTTAATCAACTTTAATGGAAGAGAGAACTTTCGGGTATGCAACCTATATCGATTCTGTTGCGTAATTCTCTAAAGCTGTATTACTGCATTTAAGTGAAATCAATTCGATTCCCTTACCTTGTGAAAATATGCAGTCATCAACTAGTCAAAAGACTGCATACAAAACTATTTTTTTTATTAACATTTCATATTCTTCTTATTAATATTGACAATTTAACAAAAATATAACTTTTTATCACGTACAGTTGTTCATTCTTTCGTAATAAAAATATCCAAATCGATAAATTATTAAATAAAAAAAAAAGATAACAAAAAGGTAGAGTTAAGTGTACAATAAAGTTACTTAAGTGTTCTTTTATTCGAATTCAACAATAAAAAAGTTTACTGCTCGAACGAGTTGGTATTCGATTAAAATTTCATTTTTAAACGGCTGTAGTTCTTCGAAATATGCAACGTGAAAAAAAAATGTTACAACCTATATTCATAAAAGACATTCGTCAAATAAATATTTTTGCAGCTTTTTGTCACTTTTCGCTGCTTTTCAATAATGTAAGATGTTTAAAATATTACACAGAGCACGATGATTTAATGGAGTAGAGCCTAAATTCAGCAGTTCCAGAAGTCCAGTATTTATTTTTTCACCGCCGCGCATATATAACAATGCGAAAGGCAATAAATTATGGCTTGATACAAGCTCTTTCAAAATGAATTTATTCAAACTTATAATTCATCGGGTCTCGCGAGTCGCGTTGTTTCCATCAAAACACACGGTATAAAGCGCGCAAATAAAAAGAAATAAAAAGAAACAAGCCTCGATGACCTTTTCGCTCTACTCCCAAGGCGATTAATAAGAAAAACGAGCTCACACACACACACACACACACACAATTACCGTTTCTCGATACAAGGAAACGCGAGATAAAAGCCACACCTATATACATATATTAAAGTGCAACTTTTGAGACGATATGCCCGGCTATATGTATAGTCGCAATTAAAGAGAGTCGAGGCATATCCACGCAGAGTGAATGAGAGAGAGAGAGAGAGAGAGAGAGAGAGGCGCCCGATGACGTGTAAACAGCCGAGTTAATGCACAAAACCGGTCCATTAAAGTCGAGCGCGTCCTTGGGCTTTCTCTGTCAGTCCGCGCTTGTACATAACATCGCTAATTAGAGACACGCGCCTCTCTACCGTTCAGAGGCTCTAACCCTACATAGAGAGAGAAGCTCTGTAAGCAGCGCCTTTTAATATTAATAAATTCCTACGCGCCACGGCTAATGCGACATTATGCGCGCGACGACGGGGGGAGAGGGAGAGGTTCCATTACGCGACGACCCGGACTGTATACGAGTCCTTCGAGATATCACTCGCGGCCTGACCTACACGGATAACTCGGTAATTCCATTTATATATCTACGCGCGTATTTGCTCCGATTTGTCGGATTATCTCCGGTGAGTGGGTGAGTATATAGTGAAAGTGCTGCGGTGCAGGTTTGTTGAGTTTTTTTTTGTTTTTTTTTTTTACTGAATCAGGCCGCAGCTCGTGAATTCGGACGGTTGAGTAACTTGAGATTTTCGCGTTATTAGCGCAACGAGCCTATATGGCGATTGTTATTCGACTAATTGAGACTATTGGGTAATCTTCCTTTTCCTTTGTGGGTTTGTTTCGTTATTTGTTTAAATGGATATATTCGGGGGAATCCGATATATGCCTGATCTCGCTTTCCTTTTTAACGATCGGCAGTCGCGAGTTGATCGTAAATGCGAGCTGATGACGTAAACAAATTCAATTGAAATATTGCAAATTTTTATGGCGAAAGATGTAAGTGTAAGATCTCGATTATAAAGGAATACGCGTAAAGCGACATCAATTTATAAATCGAATCGCCGCACTCTAGTAACTGTTATTCAACCGTTCCAGTAAAATTAACCCATTTTTAAACACGATTGTAAATATTTATAAATATTGCGAAATAAGTTACGCGCCAGTACTTTATTCGGGACATTTCGTTAGTACCATTGGTCAACCAATTATATGATTCGCTGAATCACAATTACGTAGACTGTTATTATTTATGTTTGTTACTTAAGCATTATTTTGAATGGTTTTACGAGTGATTTTGAAACCTTAAGTTAAGTATGTAGTAAATTGTAAAAGTAGACACGAAGGTGGAAATAATTATTTTTAATAAATTGGTGGATCTGTCATTCAATGTGCTGTTGATTACGTTCACTTTAATAATTTTACATATAATTTATATTCTCTCGGCTGTAAAATATAGATTTAATTATATCAGCAAAAGTTTCGCGAAGATGGATGTGCTCTCACATTCTACAGTTACGAAGGTCTGCAGGAGATAGAGGAGGCATCACTCGATGAGTTTTGAAAGAGCCCCGTGTACGAGGAGCTTCAATTTCCGCTGGAAAACCGCAAAAATCAGTGATGGAATCTGCCAGTGTACATACTGGACCACTATAGCGCTTACGTGCACAAACAAAATAATATCGTTACGTGAATAACAAAACAAATCGTATACTTTGCGGTTTAACTAATTTCTAAATTATCAATATTCTCAATTTAAAGAAAAACTTTTAGACTTGATATTTGCAATTATGGGAAACTTAGTTTTAATGATGAATACAGTTATTATGGACTTGCTAAATAGTTTCGAGGAGGAACACTTTAATTATCTGCTCTGCATAATTTGTACTGCGAGCAGAAATTCCTGAAATTTGCTTGAATTACGGTTTACCTTCGCTATCTGTCATAGCCATGCGCGGTTCGGAATATAGCAGAGATCGAATAGATTCAAATTATGTTTCAAACCAACTGATATTATGTGCTTATAAGATAACATTAAATTCCTATGTGTCTGATTGTTATAGTATTGCTTAGTATGTATACGAATAAAACGGTAACACATTTGTTATTTTTTTAACATTGTAATTTATACGATATTGATTATCAATTGTTTGCAATGAAAGTTTTCATTCAATTTTTAATAACTAGCAAATCAATCTTAATGGGCTCGAATTATATAATGTCTACCTGAATAACATAATCAATGAACCGTGAAACTGTAATATATGGAAATGCTTGAATATAACCGACCAAATTTTATTGCCATCATCAGTATAGTGATTTCTAAAATATGCTACGCAATCAGTGAATTCAATATTATCTTAATAAACTATCAAATATAATGATATCTGCATCAAATGAATGAAGTTTATAAGCTCATAATGCTGATAATAGCACTTTCTAACAGCTTGAAGAATTTCTGCTGAAACATTATCTGTCTACTACAGCTGACTGTATCTAATTCTACATAAATATTTGTATAGATTAACATTTTCAATTGTTATCTCAACTCATCCATTATACTTACATAATACATTGCTTTTAAATCATGACTATATTCATTAGTTAAGTGTCCACTTGAATCATCCACTATAATAGATCCTAGTCGGTATTCTGTCCTTCAAATCAATATCACACATACTAAAGTACGATTAAAGCAAAATATTAACTAGTCATACTTTACAGAGCCATTCATTGAATTCCCCAACCATCGGCGCATTAACCATCGAACAAAAAACTCTTCGATCCCCAGAAAAGTTTTTTCCAAACTCAACAAGTTATTCGCTCTTCTATCCCGACACACGGCCGACCTGTCGATATTCACCACCAGCAAAATAATAAACAAAAATCCAGGACGCGGCGTCTGATTCTGATACGTGCCAATCACTAAAAATTCCCACGGCGGCTTCTCCCAGAGAGAGGAACAATTAAATGCATCCCGGAAAGTCAAAAAATCCACTGCTTCATCCGTCACTGCCCTACGTCGACACCCACTCGCGTTCTTCTCTCTCTCTCTCTCTCTCTCTCTCTCTCTCTCTCTCTCTCGCTCTCTCGCCTATTTCGGCAATTTTCCAGGGATCGCAGCGCTGAAGAAAACGCTCGTCCGCGGGAATATAACGAAATAATGCCTCCTATGCCACTGTGCACCGACAGCCGCAGGAGCGAAAAGCTCCGAGGCGCAAGAGCGCGAAAGCAAACTTGCCACTTGAGAGAGAGAGAGAGAGAGAGAGAGAGAGAGAGAGAGTCGGCGCGGCGTAGCTATATGCAAGCCGAACATTCGCGCGTCCAAAAAGCAGTGTAGCGTTTCTTTGCGAACACCCCCTCAACTCGACGATCATTGTCGCAAGTTCTCCCGTGCCACTCACCGCGCTAACAAGAGTCGCCCTTTTTTTCACCTTGTCCCACCCCCTCTCTCTCTCTCTCTCTCTCTCTCTGTCTCCTTTGCGCTCCTTCACAGCTCCTACTTTTTATATTCCAGCGCGATATTTCTTTCCCTTTTAATTTGTCCCTACTTTCTTCCCCTTTTTTTTCCATGGCTATTATCGAGTATTTCGCTGTTGGTTCTCCGCGTGGAAATACGATGAATCTTGTGCTTATATTAGTGGAGCTTCGCGGGGCAACACTGTAAATTGTTAATGAATGTCACTGGGAATCGGATGCTGGGGCTATACTTGGAACGACTGGACTCGATTTTTTTTTTTTTTTTTTTTTTTTTCCTCATGAAACCATCCGATTTTTCCGATACTTCGCATGTTGCGCTGGGCTAGAGTTTTTTCTTCCTTGTTTACTTTCGCGGAGTTTCTGCTCTGCTTTCTCCCTCGTACTTCATTGATGAGGAAATTCTGAGAATTATGTCAGGGAAGAAAGAATCGAAGTGAGCATGAAAACGTTTAATAGCGAATAATTAGGAATGAAGTTTTCGTAGTTGTTATTTAATCTTAATCATGGTTAAAAGATAATTACTGCTCGAGAATGTAATTAAATGTAAAATCAAAATTCAAATTTAAATCACCTTGAAAGACATACCTATAAAGGTTTTTCTTTAGAATTAATAGCTTTATATACGTAGAAAATGACTATTACGTGATAATCGTAACATGATAAATGTCTAGAAATAAAATTAAAAGCAATCACATATTTAACTTTTTATAAATCAACAAAAAGAATAAAAGATTATTTGATGATAAGCAAATTATAGTTGCCTTATAATGAATGTAGTCGGACGTTGAACCTTTATCATTGTTACTTCGCATAAAAAAATCTTGCCTTGAGCATCTCCTTTTACTCGGACAGTGACATAGAGTAATTAAAATTTTGTCGAGTAAAAAGTAACTGGACTTAAAAGGCCAGTTCAAAGGGTCAGGTTGTATTTTTAGGAAGATGAAAACAACAACGAATACGAGAAATGATGATTATTAAAATATACATTCATACATGACATGAGATAAAAAAAATAAGGGGAAAAAGAAATGCAAATGTAATTTATGCTACTAATTTTAGCGAATTATGATGATGTCGAAAAACGAAAAATTAAATATTGTACCAAGATCAGAAATCCGATAGGCAAATAAAAAGTGTTTCTGGAAAATAGCAGTAATGCGATAAAGGGGAAGTTTTTCAAATTATTAGCGAAAGAGACGCAAAAAGTTCTAAGAAAAATTACATTAATTTCGCTAATTTCCTGCAATTTCTTCAACCAGTTTACCGCAGTTCCAAGAATGAAATTTTTACTCCTGTACTTCATTAAAGAAGTTTACGAGGAAATATATTATTATTCAAGCAAAAACAAAACACCTTTAATCAATCAATTTACATATCTGAGAAAATATACGTTTCGACAAGTCGATGAATATTCTATCCCAACTTACATTTTGTTTTGATAATTAAAAAGCAAATCTTTTATTCATTGTCGTTAGAAAATAACTTTCGATGTATTTCATTTAGTTAATTAAAAAGCATAATTTTCGCATTGCACAATAGCATTGGAAAAATAAAAAAAATAACAAGTATGTTTCTTAAACAAAAGGGGTATATCCACAGGAGGTAGTATGTATATTCTGCTCACGGAGAAACCCTTTTATACTACTTTGTTTAAGGGCTCACAAAGACCTTCCGTTTAAAAAATAATTCATCCTCTTGAAAGGATGGGAAGGTTGGAGAAAAGGCCGATCAATGTTCTTGACATGCCTTACTGTCCGCCGCATACATCTACTTACCTATAGATACATGGATATATAGGACCCACTGACCCATGTTCTCTGGCGCACTTTAATCACATTTTATCGATAATCCAATCAATTTAAGTAATTACATTTTTTTTATTTAATGATCACTGTGAGGTTGGAAAAATTACCCGAGTGGCGCGGCTTTCTTTTTGAAGATGAGAATTATGTCTTTGGTATAATTCCCTTTTAGATGTCTTTCTACTCAAACGAACTATTTCAATTATTTCAAACTAACTGCTTTATTACAGTAGCGTGTAACGTTCTATATCCCATATTTTATAAAATATTTTTATCTAACGATCTACAATATAAGTATACCGGGACTCAAAGCAAACTTTTTCTCGGAAATTATATGGGAGAAAAAAATTTATTTATTGGAAGTACGTATGTTGAAGCCGAATTCTTTTCCAATAATTGCTCATATTACAATATATGCAGAATCTTTTCGATACGAGTGAAAGTCAAAGGCTCAAAAGGTCTTACATTATATATGAACAATATTATTAAATTTTTCAAAGCTTTTATATGTAGTTTAAAGATTGATATTATAATTACCTTAGCTTGTAAATACTTCGTTAATTAATTAAAAAAAATTACCTATTTATGAAAATTTGTAAAAATGTAACAGTTATAAAAGAGTGCGAAATTTAGCGTGGTTTTATTTAGTTACTTATTGCTTTCTCAAAGAGGAAGAAGTTCTGGATCCATGTGCGAAATGAAAAAAATTTTTTTCTAATAATGCTACAAAATACTTTTAACATTATTGAAACAAAAACTGACTATTTTTAAGAAAAATGTTTTTCATACACACAAGCTTGTGTGTGTTCTGCGTTTCAAGAATGGATAAGCCGACTTTCAAATTTCAAAACTCAGTTTATTCGTTTTTTGTGGGGTGGTGGTTGAAAAATAGTTTTTACGATTCATCGATTTTCTTTTGTTTTATTTGAGAAAATGACTTTTTGATATTTTGTTTTTTTTGTTTTTTTTTTGTATTGCTAAATTTTACATTATTATTTAGAAAAATAGAAAATGAAGTAAGCCAATGTTGGACCTTGAAAAAGTCAAGTTTCTTGTCAAAGGACATCAAGTTATTAGTCTATCCATCTATTACAACGTATTATTTAAAAAAAAATGAGTTTAAGCTAACAATTTTTCTTTCGCGTTTAAAATGAAATAGAAGAATATGTAATAACGAACAATATTTCTAAATTTTCAAATTTAAAATAAAATAAATAATCATGTGAGGATAAGATCAGTTAATATCACTTATATATTAATACGTGCTTTATTGCATAATACAATACATCTTATATATGCGTTATTATATTTATGTTATTCTAAACATATAACCAGATATTGAATATCAATTATATTTCATATGATAGTAATAATAAAAGTAAGAATTTTTTCATTTTTTTAAGTTATTGTCTCCATAAACATCTGTAAGTAACGCATTTTTATAATGCAGTTAGCCAAGCATTACAAATATAGCTACGATCTAAGCTAATCATTTATCAACTATACTTCTATAGCTCCTATACTTTAAAGATATCTATAATCAATTCAATAAATCAACTCTTATCACTACTAATGATTTAGGACGAAAGATATTTATAGATATACTTACATTAACCAAATGCTAGTATAAAGTTTTCTACTAGCATCTGAAATTAGTTAGAAAGCCCTTAAAACTTTTATCACCGTTCGATTTTCAATGGATTTTATAATCAATTCTATAATTAATATGAAACAGGAAGATACATATCCAATAACTAAAAGCTCAACGAGTTCTTTAATAAGGTCTAGTTTCCAGGATGACTGTTTTATCTTCTTTTGAAACTTTTTAATGCGTCTAGATTCCGAAATATTATCGAAACTGTGCGAGATTCCATATTCGTAAATTCTTCGAAAAATTTCTTGAAATCTATCAGCATAAGGGGATGCTTCTTCGACCGTATACGCCATAACCTGATGATAAAATACAGGTTTCGCAATCATGAAGCTTGGTGATGTATCGCCAAATGAGAAGTTTTCAATTTCATATTGTGCTTTAACGTTCAACATTATGCAAGCGACATTCCTGTTTTTTACCAGCCAGTCCATGCATATCGAATCAAATGTTACGGTCATTAGTTTCAACCTTATATTGATTAGATGCTTGTCATGATCGCCGGTTAGATCAAAATTAGAAGCTCTTTTATTCATGTACGGCTGCAAGCCAGAATCGTCTATATCTTGAAATGATTCGTACGCTACTGTGTCTATCATCACGTTATTTTCTACGAAAGCCGAATAGAAATTTGCAGTGTACATCATATAAACAAATATGACAGTTGTTATATACACCCTATTGGGTATTTTTTTTGGAAATGTGCATATAACTACGCCAAAAACTAATTGAACTATATCGAATATTCTAATCTTTTCATATTTTATAAGCTTTCGCATTGCGTGCGTTGCGCCGCTCATAAATCCAATAAAAACAAATATAATGGTAAAAGCAGAATATATGCTGCTGATTTGTGATCCCTTTGATATTGGCACAACTGTTACGAATTCACAAGCAAAATATTCTATTGGTATTCTTAATGTATGTGGTAGAAAAAATAGTAATGGATTGGGTAATAATAAAACATTTATGTCGTCGTTTGAAAAATGTTCCTGTGCAGAATGCGCAAGATCTCCGAGCGAAGAAACTCCTTCAAAACCATGAACGTATTGCACAGAAAAATTCATTACATGTGCTGCAATTAAAATGAGAGGAAAGTAGATGTCCTTATGAGTTATTCCAATGACTTCGTTTTTTTTCTTAGCTGTGATATACGGTATGTATTCAGTGCCAAGTAATTTTAATGGGTAACCATTAGTATCTTTTAATTTATTTGGAAAACACTGAATTACTGGAGTTAAAACAATCTTCCAGAATTGGTTATGAAAAGGATTGAAGTAGTGAAGAAAAATTGATGCACTCTTTTTATTTATATCTATTATGGAAAAGTCTAAAAACTTTTTAGACCAAGCATATCTAAGAAGTGTATTGAATAAACTATTACTTATTACATTGTCATTAAATAGCATAAGTAGACAATGTGGCCGTGTCGAATCATAATTTTGCTCAATAATTACATGTATTATTGTCTTCAAGATTTCTAAACTGTCATCGAGTGTATGATGTAAGATGATGTAAAAATATGTGTGCCTCTGATTATTATTTAATGCTAGCGAATTATTTTGATTGGTTAGATTCAATACATTCAAATAAATATTATAAGATGGTATTTTTTCAATTACATTTTTCAAAATCAAATTGTACTCAGCACTTGTTATCTCTTTGATATCATCTACAAAAATAATTGCTTGATATGGATTAATATCTTTAGCCAATTTTCGTTTTAGAATGTTCAACCAGCTATATTCACTTTCGCGTATTGCTAAAGAATTACATATAAATAATAACAGGAGACACTTAACCGTATGCATCATTAGCAGTATTACTGACTTCACTGCGAAACTGTAAAAATGGAAATAGCGTGATAATCCTCTTTATAACGTACTTGACAAAATAGTAAACTTTATGTACCTGAAATCAATACACATATAAAACTTCTTGGAACTTCTCATCTCTAATTACCAGCTAAGCTAAATTGTCCATTTATAAACTACATGTTTGTAATTACTAATAATTATTTAAGTGTCTAATTAATTTACTTTTTAAATAATATAATTTAAAGTAATAGAAGTTAATTTCCGATTTTTCAATTTGATCCTCAAGTAATTATTTTAGCAATAATAAGATCCAATTATACATACTTTCTCCCTTAATAGAAATACTAAAACACCCGGCGTGTTTTGAAGGTCATTCTATCTTTATGGTATCTATATCGATTTTTTTACTTTTGAAATTATATAACCGCAAGAGTCACCTAAGTGAAAAAACTTTCAAAAAAACTATGCTTAATATATAGTATAGTTTTAGGCAAATCGAATTTTGAAAACTAACTTACTTTTATAGTACAATAAAGTACATATTTTTTAACGAGAGAAGTATTATCAAATTATCTCAATTAACATTAAGAATAAATCATTTATAACAATAAAAATACAAACTACGCATAAGCGCGTCTTAGTTGCGACTACAATTCAAACATTTTCTAAAGTTTTAAAGTCTACTTATTTCTATATGTACATAATATTGACTAAATAATCAATTATTATGATTCTATTGTGCTAAATTTCTGTATTTTCCTATGGAGAGAGAAAAAATAAAGTAAAACTAAAATTTTTTTGCGCGTTTTATGTTCATGGTCAGCGTACAGTTATTGTACATTGACTTGTTTACACGCGTAATTAGTGTACATATGTACAAGTAGGGGAGAGTGGGGAGGTATGGGTATTAAAAAGTTCAACGTATTTATTTTTTATTATTTATACGGAATGAAATATAGCAAATAGTTCTATAATATTCTAAAATGATCTAAGTATCAAATTCAAATACGTTAAAGCATGGAAAATTACTTTCTTAAAAAAAAATAACAATAATAGCAAGTACTTCAAAATACGCATACCGCCTCACCCGTGGGGCGGTATGGGTTTTGCTGTGAGGCGATATGGGCAAGAGTAGAATGCATATACATATGTACACATTGAAAAATTACATAAAATACTTTTTACGGCTTCTCTCAAATTGTCAACTGACCACTGTTGCCTTCGTGTTTTTCTAATATATTTTCTTACCATTTTCTTCTTTAATCAAAACAAATTTTACAACTAATTATAATAACTAGTCATTGCACCTCATACCTACAATCACTCGCACCCAGTATTCTCGCACCCCTTCCGCCCCATGTCGTTTTACCCATATCGCCCCACTACGTACTTTTTTAAAAACTCTTCTACTTATTTATAAATCAATTATTAACAAAAAAATGATGCATGTAAATTGAAGTTTAAAGTTTATTAATTTGAATTGAATCATCAAAAATAATCAAAAAACTTATATCAGTAGTTTAAGTGTTAGATGAAATATAGCTAAACTACACAATTCGCAAGGCTATAATTAAATACATTTTTAGAATTTTTTTTTAGCAATTACCAACAAATTTTTGGCCATCATTTTATTTATTATGATTCCAGGCAACAATAGAAAAATAATTGTACCCATACAGTTAAAGGTATTTCTAAAATTACAAATACTCATATTACCCATAAACCCATACCGCCCCACTGTCCCCTATACAAGTTCGAACGATACCTATACGCGTGCGCATTAAAAGATTTTCATTTCTTACTTTTCGGGTTTCAAGATTTTTAAATATTACGAGTTCATTTGGTTTTCGCAGAGAAAAGCCCCCCGAAGCTTTGCGCACTCAATTTTATTGATAATAAATAGTTTAAAATATAATTGAATTATAAATAAGATTTAATAAAAATTAAAGACATTTGAAAATGATTTATATTCAAATTTCTTGAATAATTCTTGAGTTATTTTTAAATATGTTTTATTACTTAATTTATTTATAAGTAATATATTACTGTATATATTTCGAATTAAATTATTAATTTTGAGGATGCTAAGTTCTAATGAATTGGCAGTGGTGTTAAGTATTATTTAGTAGTCCCATATAAATTATTAGAATAAAAATATATTAATATAATATATTATAAAAACACATTTAAAAATGCTTTTCTACAAATTTTTTTCATAAAATTTTTAAAATTTTAAGAAACCTGGTATTTTGTCTACACAAATTTTCTTTTATAAAAAAGCAGCAAAAATACTTTCATACGACACTTTTTAGATCTTGTCATAATCACGAGTAAAAGCAGCTTTTTCAAGTCTGATGTTTGCAGATTAAAAAGTATGTGGATACACTTACATTTTTGCAGGTGCACACATTTGTATTCTACAGAACATACGGAAGATGAAAAAGCCACAGCTTCATTGCCATTACAGAAGTCTAAACTTTCTCAAAGTAAACAACTTCTACTCTCAACCAAAGTATTTTCAGCCCATATCAAAAAGAAACAGCTTTCGACGCATTACAGCATCAAACAGATAATTAGCAAACATAACCGATCGCACAATTCCATCCAAGCCTCCGATCCAAACTCTTATTAACCATCGTGCCGCAAAGATTCGGCGCTACGCTAGTACTTCGCTGCGGTAAATTCGCAAAGAAACTCTCCCCCTCACCGAAGCTTTGCTCGCACTCGTCAAGGTTATTAAGTAACAGAATTCCCGAAGACTTAAGTTTAGTCGCGCACTCTGGTAGCGGGCACGTTAATGAGAGGAGCAGCAGCAGCGCGACGACGACGACGACGGCGACGACGTCTCCTCGTCGCGGGGATCGAAGAGTCAGAAGTATACCGATGAGGGGGGAGAGAAAGGGAGCGAGACGCATCGGGCTTGGCAGATATTTTAATGGAAGTTCAAACTTAAGATATTTCGCGTTAGAGGTGGGTGGGTGGGTGGATGGGGAGCGGGATGGAAAGAGCGAGCGAGAGTGAGCAAGGAGGGGAAAATGAAAAAGAGAGCGAGAGAAAATAAGAGAGAGAGAGAGAGAGAGAGAGGAGGCGGCGACGCTCGCTCGTGCTCGGGTCTCTCTGCAGGCTCGTACGCTATATACTGCTGCAGAGAGGAGAGGACGAGCCGCTCAAGTGTTCATAATGAGATGTTAATGGAGTGCCTGTAAAAAACGCAGGCGTCACGTCACGGTATCGACAGGTCCTTTCTATCTCGCTCCCTCTCTCCTTCTCCCTCTCTCTCTCTCCCTCTTCCTCTTCTTCCTGCCCTTCTCGTTCTCCCCCCGACCCCCTCTCCACTAACCTTATCCACCTCTAGCTTGAAAGTCAGCCCTCCTTGCGAAGAGTGGAGAATGTCGTTGAGAGAGTGAGATAATAGGAGAGCAAGAGCAAGAGCAAGAGCAAGAGCAAGAGCAAGAGAGAGAGAGAGAGAGAGTCGAGCTTCTTTGTAATCTATTTTGTCTTCTGCAGGCCTCGGGTTGCCCTGCTCCCCCCCCCCCCCC
>UELV01085977.1:0-11951 GCA_900490015.1 Megastigmus stigmatizans | reverse complement strand
CCCCCCCCCTCTCTCCTTTTTTTGTTAAACAGCGGGAGAGAGAGAGGGAATGAGCACGCGAGAGAGAGGGAGAGAGAGAGCGAGAGAGTGAGACCCTCGGCTCGGTAATAAATTTTCAAGTGGAGAAAGCCGAATAGAAGGGGGTTAAGTGCTGCGCGCGCGTTCGCAAGTCCGACTTTCTCTTTCCTGCTACCTCCCTCTCTCTCTCTCTCTCTCTCAGTCTACCTGTGCGCCAGCAGTACAGACGCCTTTCTCTTTCTCTCGCTTTGGCGCCCCAACTAGGACGAGGGAAGGGGCGGGGAGGTCGGAGGTGGAAGATGGGGCACACGCGCTCGAGATTTTACATCGTCCGAGTCTTATCTGCCTTTGTTCCGTGATTTGAACTTTTCGTGGGCGCAAGCGAGCGAGCGAACGAGCCTTAAATTATCCCATTTGAATGAGCTGCCTAGCCTCGCGCGCTACGGCTATACGCTACCTCGTCTTCTCTCTCTCTCTCTCTCTCTCTCTCTCTCTCTCTCTCTCTCTCTCTCTCTCTCTCTCCCTCTCTCTCTCTCTCTCTCTACCTCTCACGGTATTTAGGCGCTGCTTAAAAGCTCTTGGACACTTCTCGAGTTTAGCGCTCTCGTGCGGATTGGTAAGGACCGTATGTTCATATGATCAACGCTTCTTGCGGTGTTTTTTTTTTATTTCTGGTATACGGATAGTAATAATCGTTACTATTGGTTGTGGCATATACACGGGAACAGGATTGAAGATGTTTAACACACCGATTGTGTCGAAACCTGAGTTTCGCAAATAAAATTATAGAATGTACAGCGATTTGATAAAGCATTATTCATGATTTTTCCTTGAAATTAGAACGTAAACGTGGAGTGCTTTAATTTTATGATATTTTAGACTGTAGAGAAATATATATTTCAGTATATAAGCAAGGTGAAATCTTCGAGAACTCGCAGTTCACATTCAGCTGCAGAAAGATCTTTATGTAAAGAATAAAAATTTATTCGCTCGAGCTACGTAAATGTATTCAAGTGTATTATACATTATATACTACTTTAACTGAATGAATAAGAAAATATTAATAAGATAAAAGATCCAATATTCTGTGTATGTTATTTCATCCAAGTTTCTTTTTATCTCAGACCCACTAAGCTGAATTTATTCAATCACTCATACTTGTTCGAATATTGGACATTCATTCATTATGACTAAAAGCGCCTGTTAGTAAATTTCGGGTTTATTCTACTTTGCCTTCATTAAATAGCTCATTAAGTTCAAACGCCAGTTGTGGACCACTTATTTATTGATTTTCCCGTGTAGAACACAGGGCTCAAAGTAGATAATACAAGACATTTTAGTACCATTTTACAAAATTTTCAAAGTTTCGTCTACGACGGCTTAAATTGTTCCTATTTGAAATAAAATATGCTAGAATTAAAATATTTTTAAATACAGCAATATAACAAAAACTGTGTTTTCCTGAGTAATTCATTTTATCACTTTGAAATACTTTTGCGGACCGAAGTAATATTAGCGCATAATCTTTTATGAATGCGTATATAGAATATCGACATCTAAACTATTTCAGAAATGTATCCGCTGAAATGCACAATTCATGTATACTATACATATACATTTCGGTATAATTGTGTCTGGTGTCGCAGTATCCAGTTCGTTACTTGATTTTCGCCTATTTTTGTCCCAAGTCAATTCAAGAAGATATTAAAGAACAAATTCAATTTGAACTCTTGCGAAAATAAGGCATTAATCACATTTCGTCGTGAATCTTGAAAGTGGAACATAATGAACTATAATATTCTATTACATTAAAACGCGTGCATTATGAACCGATGCTCGAGTTCTGAAAAAGTCCCTTAAAAAAAAAATTCGAATTTTGAAAATAAAAGTACTTATACACTTCGTAATTAACGAGATGGCACAATATTTTATTAAAACCGCTGCAACGCTGCCTGGAAGACGAGAGAGAGAGAGAGAGAGGCTGCGCGCGCCGACTGTTATCGCTACTATACACTGTCCCGCACGAGCTCGCGAATGCAATGGAAGATAAAATACTGCGCGCGGAGCGATAAAAACCTTTTACAAGGGATTAGAAAGAAAAAAGAACGAAAATAGAAACTAGACGGGACGCGCGCATTGCGCAAAATATCAAAGTCGGACGAGCCTGGCCTCGGGTCTACTCGTATACGAAATATACGCGAAAGTGAGAAGCCACACACGGTACTCTAGTCGGGCTGCACGCTCACACCAAGCCGCCGCCGCCGCCGCCGCCGCCGCGACATTTCCGCTTAACCCCTTATCTTTCGTGTTTCGCTTTATTACCAGGCCGAATATAGGCGGCTACTCTCCTCCCCTCCATCGGCCCGGCACGTCGGCAAGGCAGTAAATCGAATAGTTCGCAATGCGAGATCAGCAGGGGGGAACAATGTCCGTGACTCGGTGCTCGAGTGCAGGGAACTCAAGCTCTCGCCGGCCCCCGTGTGTAAGCCTAATTAATTTCCGAGCTATTTAAAAGCCCTGTACTCGCGCAAACTGCACACCCCCCGCGACGCGCAAGCCTTTATACACTCTCTCTCTCTCTCTCTCTCTCTCTCTGGCAGCTATCTCTGCATGGGCGCGTGACGCGACTGTTGCGCGCTCCTCGCATGCCACGCATAAACTTCTGCGCGCTGTTTCACGTATACCGGAGTAGTCGATTACGATCCCTCGTCAGGAAATGCCGCGGTAATTACCGACCGAAAGTGCGCGCGTCACGAGGAGCGTAGCTACGGAATTGACGAAAGAGGGAGAGAGAGAAAAAGAGAGAGAGAGAGAGAGGCCGAACTGGCGAGATAAGGAGACTCGATCTTTAGCGTATAAGGTTTCGATGCCAATTAGAGGGCTTCGATCTTACGTAAGCCTTTATTTTGGATTAAGATTTTCTTGCGTGCAATGTAAGTAAAACTGACTGTCTACTTATCAGTTTACGGTTATTCAAAACAGTTTTACTCTTATGGCGATTATGATTTCGGTCTGCGACAGACGGAAAAAGAAAAAAATTTGAAGAAAAAAAAGATAATAAATTAGTTTTTAATGACGAACTTTTAAATAAAATATGAAAAGCTAAATTAGTGCAGTTGATTTTTATTAGCAAAAAACTCAAGGGTCAGTTAGAGTTCACTAGAGCATTGGACACGTGTAATCGATTTTAATTTGTACGCGTGTTGAATTATATACTTGATGTTATTTATTACGTAAAATTTTGTTATATTTCATAGGTACAGAGAAACTTGAAAGCTAGAAAAACTGAATATAGCATCAGGTGAATTTCTTGATTAACGAGATCTATTAATATTTCCAATTTGTGTATATAATTATACTGTTGATTTAGATATAAATATTCCAACCAGGACTGTGGAACCCTCACCTTACGTGACAATATATAAAATTAAACTTTTATTTACTAATTGTTCCCTTAACGAAAAACCTTTAACTAGCCGCTATCTTCACAATAGTTAATTCGCAAAGTAATCGCTTCCTCGAAACCCAATATTGCTTTAAGTATTCACCTTACATCTTGAATAAATGGCTATAATTTTCCGACACAAAGCAATTGTAGTAAATGTAGTGTATATAGTTTAACCTAATATGCTACGGCGATCGTAAAGCCGGTAATGTTTTGTTAATTAATTAATTTATTAGAAATCGATCGCACAGTATCTGAATAGACTTTATAACAGTCATGCAAATGAAATTTGCGCTTTCATGAAATAACTTTATTGAGCTGCCGTTGGATGAAAAACAAAAATATATAATTAAATCCTATTTAATTCATGTATCGAATAAAGTATATATTTATTGTGAATTAATCCTTTGGATAATATCCTGATTATTTTATTCATTAATTCAATATTGCTATTTACAAAGTCTTAATAAATTTGATTCGAACATAATTACAACTTATAGAATTGATAGAAATGAAAATGTAAGTTATTATGATGTCTGTTAGAGGAAACGGTAGGATATTTCGAAGCGAAAATGCTCTGTAGTAAAGTACCCAATTTAATAACAGCAGCTTCCCTTCATCCCCAGAACTTTTTGATTAAGTAAAAACTTCAGAACTTAAGTCTTGAATTAAGTAATAAGAGAAAAGAAATAGATTATAATTTCTACTGCTACTTGCGTAACAGTTAGTGTATTCATTAACTTAGACTAAAAGAATTTCTACTTTGATCCATTTTAATTTTAATGATTTCTAAATTTCTTTCAATAACTTACTTAAGTTTGTTGTAATTAGCGAATCTATTAAAAGGATTAGAAATTAAAATTTTTGATGGTCGTAATGGAAGGTTAAATAAAAGGTTAAATAAAACTACTCCTTCTATTTAATCTCCACGAAAAAGCAATTGTATTTATTACGAAAAAATAATTGCTAACGTATCGACTGTTTTGGCACAATCTTCATCAGGATACAAAGAGAATTTCTTTAGAAATGGTTTACAACAACACTGCAATCACGAACACACGAACACAGCAATCGGTTGTAGAAAACTTTTAAGGAGATGTGCTAGGGACGGAAATATTCCTACCTTACCGATTTTTGCATTTAACGAAATATACAAAGATAGAGATTAATTTTTGAAAAAAAACTCTATGTCAGCATCTCAGTACGATTATGTGCTTCCAGTTTCATGAAATTTCATCCATAATTCACAGAGATTCTTGTCAGAAAAGTCACAGATTTTTGTCTCTAAAATTTTGGAAAACAAAAATCTCTCTGAATTATGGATGGAATTTTATGAAACTGGAATCACATGATGCTTGCATCATTGCCAAGGTGCTAAAAGAGAGTTTTTTACAAAAATTAATCTCTATCTTTATATATTTCGCTAAAGGCAAAAATTTGAAACTGACATTGTAGGGAACATTTTGTAACTATATAATTACAAAAGTGTGACTGTTAAGAATTCTAATTAATTTACGTATATAGAACTTTACAAATTTTTTGTAAAAAGATATTCGTAGTAATCAGAGAAGAGTTATTTTAGTTATTTTATCTATTAAAAGGATATACTACTTTTACAACTGTTTATTAATATTTTAATTATTAATTCCTTTTTTAGAAATATTATTATATAGCTATTTGATACCTTATATAGAACATTATTTGTATCGCAAATGCTACAAATAGCCACAAATACCATCTCTATTGGTTCAAAATTTTGATTGTAATTTTTACTTCCTTAAATAATCTCAAGGAGAGACTCTTAAAGTAGGCTTTGTGATTCTAAAAGTAGAAAGTTAATTGTGTTACATTAAAATTGAAAGTTTTAACATTCTTTATCTCATTTTTTTTTCAATTATTAATAAGGCCTCAGCTGCACCAAACACTTAATTCTTTATTCAAACTTACTTATTTGCTAATGATGTTATACCAATTTAGAACTTTTTTCAATTACAAACTTTTATTTCAGCCTGGATATTGAAAATTTGTATTGAACTATCATTTACGCAACATATTAAATATGTTCAAAATCAATTAAATATTGAAAATGCAGATTTAATTATGTTTGATGTTAGTTTTATTTTGTTTCAAAGCTCTGATTTCAAAGACATACAATTGTAATAATTAATGCCTATTTTTACAACCTTCTATCTCATTCTCTTAAGTTTGCTAAATCATTTGAGCTAAATATCTTGCTTTCAAGTTAATTTAATAATAAAATTTATGGTTTGTTGTAGACAGATATTCGTAGCTACAAAAAGAACATCTTTAGTTTGATTATGTTCTTTTGTTTATGTACATACTGATGAATTATAAAATAATAAAAAAGTGCTGCAACGCCGATGTTTGATGTTAGTTGTTTACCGTTTGACAGTCATCTTGAACGAATTTATGTCACGCATGAACTATTGTAATAAATAAGATCTCTTAGTACGAGATATAAAACATGGAATAAAAATAAAATAATAATATGTAGAATATATGTAGAATATAAATAAAACATTATCAAATTTTGGAATTCTTATACTATGCTGCAGCTTAATTAAAATGTAATAATTATTTTAATAAATGACTAAGTTTAAGGACTGGAAGATAATACTCATTGAACTCTTTAAAATAGGGCTATACCAATCCGATTCCAGGAAAAAGGTTAATAGATACTTATAAAATTGAATTAAGCATAAAGAATAATGTATAAAATTCCTCTAAAGAAAAATCTATGAAAAAGGGGGTTTTCAAACTTTTTACAATTTTATGTATTTCGCGAAATATTGATTTTTTTCACGTATTTTATCTAATTTAACATATTTTCTTTATATCAATTTTTTTTAATCTCTGTTTTGACAACAGCAGTAGTTTTGTACGTTCTTTTACGATTTCCTAGTTGTTGCGTATATTCTGGCATCCTCTTTTAATTACTCTATGCACTTGAAATATGTTATGTGATATAATGAAATGATATACATGTATATGAAATATGATGTAAACAGTTTAGATTTAAAAGAATGCATTTTAAAGAAATCCAAAGTTTATCTCGAAGAAATAATACAACTACTATAAGCTTCATCCCTTCAACGTGCTCTGAAAAAAAACTGACATTTTCAAGCCTCTGCACCGATAGCAGTTTCATCCCAAATACAAAGGAACAAACATCTATACATCCAATTCATATAATACAAGTAGCGATAAGTTGAAAAAAGGAAAGGGCCAATCGGGTGGCCTCGTGCAACACGACACAAAAAGCCAGCTCGCCAGATAAGCTCCGTCAACTACGCAGCTCGAGAGCAACCGACTGACCTTCTTCTTTTTTCCCCCACCCTCAAATATAATATACTCTCCGCGGCACAACAGTCGATCGACTCTCATACATCTGGTTGTCGCACCTCTCTGGTTGCAGGCATGTCGCAGCAGGGCGGGAAGAGCAGCGGAAATAGAGGTCCGCGCCTCGGAAGATGAGGCTAAGCAGATAAGAAGGGAGAGAGAGCAGGAAGAGAGCCAGCGAGAGAGGAAAGAGGGCGGAGGCGAGTCCTGGTGCGTGCGGCGGCGGTAACTGCGGCTCTGGCTACGACTCGATCTCTCTCTCTCTCTCCCTCGCGCGCACTCTCTCTCCTATTGTATATATATAAACACTGCGGGATATACACCGATGCCGCGCAGAACGACGCTGACGCCGCCCGGCTGGTGCTCGCCGCGGCGCACGATGCTCTGCCAGCGCAGCCTCGCCATTCTCTTCATCGTCAACGTGCCTATCGGTAAGTGGACTACCGTAGCCTCTTTTATTCCTTTATTTTGTTTATACTCTACTCACCGTCAATGTTGTGGTATACCGAATGTGCGCACCTAGTTTCTGGAATGGTATATATATAAGAATATTTTGATTGTTTTTTTTTTTTTTAAAGATTCGAGTGCAAAAACATAATATTGTCTCTGGGATTAAAATTTGATGAAAATCTTTGAATGAGCTAAAATAGTGATCTGGATGAAATGATGTTGTGGGCCTCTCCACGTCATAATTTGAAATAAATATTTAATTCTACGCAGATATAAAAACATGCTGCGCAGGGCATATCGTATAATAAACATTATTATTTTTATTCAATTTGTATAACGTGTTAAATTTTTCATTTCGGCATCAGGATCGATCTGATTTAAATTTTAACGCAAATAACCGCCCGTAGCTTCGACGAAACACGCGCACAAATGTATCCCCCCACACAATCAAAATTATAGAACTAGTAATAATAGCGAACTAGTTAATTGCGTACATAAATAAACTTGATATATTTCTCCTGTTGACCCAGAAAGTATAATTGAATCCATTGAAGCTCTCCGATTCAGCTCGGGAAATCGTTTATCGCGAGACTTCCTCGGTCGTACCGCCGCCGCACAATATTACACTTGATACCGCATTTTAGAATATATATATACAATAACCACGGATCATAGAACGAAAACAAATCAACGAGCACACGGTAGCGAAGCGTTTAATCAAAAAATTCTGCGTACAATCCCCTTGCACATACTCTCGGTTTTATCAGCATCAAATATCAACAGAAGCAGCTTGTGCACACGTGCACCGACACACGACTGCTGTACCTATAGTATATATAGTGAGAGGGAAAAGTCCATCCTAACATCGCTGTACATTCCTTTCACGTTTCTCGAGAAATTTCTTTTCTTCTTTTTTTTGTTTTCCTCCCCGGCTTCCGAGAGGAGGGAGTGACTCTGCAACAGAGATACGATTGTTCGCAAGGAGCGCTCGCGGGAGCTCCGCGTCTTATCTGAAAACAACGAACTTTCCGGCCAAATTGGCGGCTCGACTCTCAGTTGTCTCTCGTGGTAACGTGATTAATCACTCCCCCGTCCTCTGCAGACAGATACGCAGAGGATATGTAACTCTTGTTGTGGACTATTACTTTTGAGCTGGAGCTAAGCGATTCGACTGCACGGATATATAGAATTGATTCTTTCAACTCTTAGTGTATAAACTGTTTATGATTCGGGTATAGTGATTTTAAATGAGATGAGTGATTTTAAATGAAGCTAATCTGATGTAGCCGATGAGATGATTGAAGAAAGTTAAACAAACTCGGAATAACGGATTGAAAATATTAATGTATTCGTTATATAATCCATGCCATTAAAAGGATGGATGCCACTTGAATTATATACATAATTTGTGGAGATAATGGCCTAAATTCTTTCGTTTTATCGATTAAAGAGTAAAGGTCGAAACAAACAATAATTATCCCCCATAATAGCTTTCAGCAATTTATTTTTTAAGCCTTGCCATCAATTGCACGTATAATAATTAATTAATTACGCGAAGAAAATCCAGATCCAACGGATTTTTGGCTCTTATCGCGAAACTGAGAAGCAAAAAGTAGCAAATGAAATATCTCCAATCTTTCCCAGACGCGGCAGACAAGGCCAACAAGCGAGAAATCCGACATTAACCATACACACGCGATTCGCTCCCACAAATGTTGCAGTCCTTTTAGAGCCGCTGTATAACACGCGCAAACCAAACGTAACTCTTACATCCGACGGGATGAAACGAATCAGTCGAAAAATAAGTATAAAAAAAGATAGCGCAAAAAGGCAAGAAAACACGGAATAAGATGAGCTGATTCTTGTTGTTGATGTCTTTCTCTCTCTCTCTCTCTCTCTTGTACTTACACATATATATACACTATGAATTTCCGAACCGTGAGAGACTCCCTCTCTCTCCTACTCATCATTTCCCTCATTCCAAGTCATGCCTCCTCCATAGACGTCCAGTGAATCCGATATACACTCATCTTGTGCGTTTTCCGGCCGCCAAGTAGCACAGCTCCGTGTGCAGTCAGGCAAGGGGAAGGCTGTTTGCGTAGAGCTGCCGCGTTTCCCACTCTCTCTCTCTCTCTCTCTCTCTCTCTCTCTCTCTCTCTCTCTCTCTCGCCATTGATCCTCTTTGCAAGCTCGGTCTGCAGCTCGACGAGAAAGGTAAGGGGGAGTGGGGAGAACAGGAAGGAGGAAGAGAGCATCAGCAGCATCAGCAGCAGTAGCAGCAGCAGCAAGCCTGGGTTCACGGGGGATTTCCCATCGTTCCTCCGAGATTGTTTATAAGACTTCCGTGACTGTCACCCCCGACCGAGGAAAGACTCGATGCTGCCGCTGCTCTCACCTCCAGACGACCACTGAAATTGTATGTACAAGACTTTGCAGTCTATATAGCGGGGGCCGGCATTGCAGCTTTCTCTCTCTCTTCTGCTTTCCTTCCTTCCGCTACGAGCTCGGGCCCCTTTTGTTGTGTGCGCGCGCGCGTCTGTGCAGGCGACGCGCATCTATCGTACGTCCGCGAGAGAGCGAGGATTTTCAATTGGATCTCGAGCGGAAAGCGTGTGAATCGTCCGTCGCTCTTTTATATCACTTCTGTCTTTTTTTTTTTTTTTTTTTTTTTTTTTTGACGAGAGATCGAACGGAGAGAGTAAGGGATAAACGTGCACTTGCACAGGAAAAACAAATTGGTTGCGACAGCGATATAGTTTTTGCTATTTATAACGTCAATGGATCAGCTAAAATTATTGTAGTTTTAGTGATATATATTGAGCTGTTAAACAGTTGTTCCTGTAACAGTTGCTAAGAAGCTTAAAGCTAAACGTATTTCAATTATTTTGATTGTAGCAGTACCGTATAAATGTAATTTATAAATGAGATACATTAGGAAAAAGAATGGCTAAAAGTACATAGACATCTTCACTGCTACTGCTGCGCGAATAGCTAGTACGGGTGAGCTTGAAAACTATTGAGAATTCCTTACTTACCGTGTGAAGACGCTTGCCGGGGTGTTTCGTGAAACGGACGAAATTTATTGCAATAACTGAAGGGGAACTTACTTTTCGTTATTGATCGAGATAGATATATACTTTTTAAAACTGGATATTTTGAGGTTAACATTTTTTTTTTTTGATCCCGCTTTAGCTATCCTAAACAAATGTTTAGCTAGATGGCCTAGTGCGCTGCTATATGGATGAGACAACAAAGGTTTGTCCATTTTTTAGCAAAGGCTGTCCATTTTTTAGCACCCGAAAATAGCTAGTCAAGATACATTTTTAGCCGATATACCCAAATATTTCTGTCATTGATGGATTAGTGGTTGTTGAATGACACTTGGTTTATCCAGGAGTATATAACTATATTGATGTGCGCGTATATTGGGATGATTATTATATATACGCTGCCATGGGTAAGATAAATAATATAATTTTTCAATATCCGTCGGTTGCCTCCTACAAGTGAGCGCGACAATAAACTCCGGATACACAGTTAAAAGTTATGCGGCGCGGCCGACCTTTTTATTTTGAATTTAAAAGCCGCACCGTAGAGGCAACTTTTTGTTATCTTATATATACATATATAATACGGGAATCGTTAAAAGTTGCCCCGGAGTACTTTTCGGATAATTTTTCGCGGCTAACAGACCCTGCACACTTTAACGAAATCATCTGGCGTAAGATATAATATTCTCGGAAAATTAATATGCGCGCGTTTTCGGATTGTTTGCATTGTCGAAGCTGAATATATACATTTTTTTTTCTTCTTTTTGTCAACGTTAAGGAAACAATTGCACAAAAATAGATGCGCAGTTTTTGAAGTCGCGGCAACGAGCTTGCAACAAAAAGTTTGACCTACTGTATATATTGCATATACGGAAGTTCTGGTTTGCATTAAATTTCCGCTTTCTCTGCATTATCCGCCAAAATATCTTTTCGAAAAGTTTAAATTACATCTCAACTATAATTATCCCTCGTAATTAATTCTTATTCGATAAATTAATGAATTTTCATTCTCCAAAGTTTAACGTCTCCCCGAGAGCAACTTCCCGACTTATCCATATCTCGTAGCATAATTCTCATAGCAACAGAAATTACATTCGGTATGCAAAATTTCGAAATGAAACGTTGGAAAATCAATGAGAAAGAAAACGAAAAAGCGTCGGACGATCGATACGCAGTCGCCGCGTGTCAATCAGAAAGTTTTGAAAAAGTAGGGCAAAATGAGTTTTCCAAATCGATCGGCTAATTAACGCGACAATCGGCTTGCACGAAAATACATTTTCCGATAACGTTAAATGTCAACCTGTTTGCCCATCGCTTGGCAGGCCGATATATAATTCGCTCTTTCCCCGCTCCGCACCTCCTCGGCGGGACCTCGTCAAACATGTATAAGTAGTGCGCCGAACAAACAGACTCTTGCTGCTGATGTTATACGCTATGGCCGCATTCGCTCTCGAGACAAATAAAAATCTATCGAAACGATTCATTATTCAGCTTAATGTAATTACCCAACAGCTCGTGGTCTGTATCGTAAACCGATGGACTGAAAAGGGGAGGAGGGGAAAAAATAAATAAGGTGAAAGGTACTGTGGGAGTGTAGGTTATATATATATATATAGAGAGAGAGAGAG
>UELV01085976.1:15000-17865 GCA_900490015.1 Megastigmus stigmatizans | reverse complement strand
GGGGGGGGGGGGGGATGTAACGCGTATACGCGATTTTTTTTTCCCCGGGTCTGATTCGTCCCTTTAACGCATTAGTGGATCATTTCAGTGGGTTTTCTAATTAAAATTGAATGGTTTATTTTAAAAGTATATACCGCAACAGACGTAACGCGAAATTTTACGAGGTCCTCGTTATTTACCATGTCGTTTTAATGCACTACTTGTATTGCTCGGTGTGCGTGTAATAAATATTTCTTTCGAAGTAGCTCGAAACGCAGATGGAAAAAATGTTTTATTTATAAGTCGTTATTAATGCGTATAAACGCGAAACGCAATGGTGAAAACGAACACCCTCGAACCCCAAAACTGGAACACCCTTTTTTTTTTTTTTTTTTTTGAAAAATCCATATCTATTTCCGCGAAGCATCCGTAATTTTTTCTCATGTCACAAATATCAATGTATCCCCAGCATGTAATTTTCCAATATATTAAAAAGAAAAGATAACAATCGCTACTGCTGCAACAATCAACGCATTAAGAACAGCAGCAGGTAGAACAAAAAATTCACTCGGATCCCGGTGAATTTTTTTCCCTCGTCCGGCGAAAAATCTCTCTCCTACATATACCATCGTCGCAGCGGCAAAGATTTTCATCTCGACTATACGCGCGCGCGAGAGAACAAGCCACTTCATCCAGCTATATACGCGAACCTCGAAATAGCTGGCGTAGGACGTGTATACCTTGTACTTCTGGAATTTCGTAAATAAATTTTCATGCATCGAGATTCGAATGGAGAGAAGCATTTTGCGAGGACGCGAGGGCGAAAGAAGGGACGCGGCCTCGTCGCGCGCAAGAAAGATCCTCTCTCTTTGCCCGAGCAATTCCGCGCGACGAGCCACGAATGCCTGCGCTTCTACTCTTTCTCTCTCTTGTACCCTCGAACGAGCTGTTTTGTTCTCTCTCCAAAACTCTCTTTTCTTCCGTACCCGCGAGCTTCGCGGCTCTTCCTCCCGCAGACGTTTGTATCTTATTTCGAATGTTTTCTCTCTCGCTGCGTTCCTAATCTCTCCTAAAATTCCTGCCGCTTCCGCTGCTGTATATTTCAATCGCGATTGTCGCCGAGAAGATCGTGAGCCATGTCAGACTTTTGTAGTGTGCCCCACTCCGTTGGTTCGGAAGTCTCGATTACAGTCTCGCATCGATTCCTCCAGTGGCTCCAATTTTCAATTTTCAACTTGTTTGTACAATCGCTGACGTAGATTTAAAGAGTATAGTAATTAATTTGCCGTAGCTATGTACATTAATAGGGTATAGTTAAGACTCGCGCGAAACTGGATAGCTCGCATTCATTATGCAACTGGTTGACTTTGAATATACTCACCTGAAACGGACGGGGGGAAAGGAATTTTAATTAGTAGCCACCGCGAGTTAAATATTGTATCTAGACAATTGAATAATAAACGCGGGACTGTATAGGAATAAAACGACAATATTTGGGAAACATCGCGCGATTAAAGAACTGTTTAAAATTCACGACCTCCATTATGAGGAGAAAGTCGCAAGTCGGAATTAGAATCGCAAGGAAGCGGGGGTAGAAAAAAGAAAAGTAAAACGTAGTATAAAGTCAAATGACAATAGAATCCGGGGAATACAGCGAGGGAGAGAGTGAGAGAGAGAGAGAGAGAGAGAGAGAGAGAGGAGAGGATAGGAGAGGAAAAAATAGAACACGCAAAGATGAAAAATAATGAAAGGGGAGAAAAAGGAAGGCCGAGGTTTTCCCAGGGCATTGGAAGGCTCCCGAGTGTAATTCATATTCAATATTCTTTGATCACTCTGTAATGGAGATCCGGTTACTTGGACCGCTCTCTCCGTCTCCCTCTCGCGTCGATCCCCAGTTCCTCTTCCTCTCTCCTCTATACTTTCTCTATTTTCCTTTACGCCAGCTATGTCTATTCTTTTTCCATCTTCCGCTTTACTGGCTCTCTATAGCCTTCCACCCCTTTATCAACGCTCTTAATCACAGTCCCCTTTGTTCTCCACCCAGTTTTATCTTTATTTATTTGTATCTTTATGAGCGGTCGCGCTGCACTCGTGGAATAATATTATTGTACGCTTGTTGTTTTTTTTCTTTTTTAATTCCTCGCAGTTGTATTATTGCGAGTAATCGACGTAATGTTCATTTTTATCAAGTATTGCCGTTTCGTTAAATAAAGAAAAAATCCGTTGAACAATTTTTATTAACCGTCTAATCAAAGTATGGACCTTACCACTTATAAATCTGTAATCACAGTTCATTTTAAACATATAGTGAACTGTTATTATTAAGACATTCATTAGAAGAGTAGCAACTGATTGCGCAGAAACAAAGCCGCAGAAAAGGTGCCCAAATATTTATTTTAATATAGCTGCCTTTAAAAATCGTGAATGCTACGCAATATATCGGGCCCGAGCGTCAATGGAAGTGCAATATTTTTTCAAATTAAAACCAATGTAATCTTAACTCTGGAATATACTGCGCGCTTGCCGGATAGGAAGGGAAATCCTTATCGGTATAAAATATATACGCGCCGCAGAGCGTTTAGTCCTTGGGCCTGTATAAGAAAAAAGTCTAAGCGCGCTCTATACTCCAGAGCTTTTCGCTCTACTTCTCACCCTCTCATTTATCTCCCATCTCTCTCTCTCTCTCTCTCTCTCTCTCTCTCTCTCTTTACGCTCTTGGCTCGCGCTCATAAACAGCGGCATGGGGGAGATGAATTAAAACGGTGCGCGGCTGTAACCGATCTCTCCTCGTCCTTCCCTTATCGCCTCGGTGTGGTGCGCTCGGTCGAAAGTCAAGTCCCCCTCTCTCTGGCCTCGTCTCGCATTCAGATGATCTTGGATATTAAA
>UELV01085976.1:0-12500 GCA_900490015.1 Megastigmus stigmatizans | reverse complement strand
GCGAAGTATCAACAGGTATCGACTGACTTTATCTTCCCTCTATCGCCCTTTCCTCGTCGCTTCGCTCGTCCCGCCGCGCGTTCGCCGCCCGACGACTTGCACTCTATATATAGACGCGTGTACTTGCCTTCGTTCCTGTACAATGGATGGCTTACTCCCCCGCGTGCAGCTGAGAGAGAGCGAACGAGAGAGAGAGCTTGTACTCGCATGTTATATTACGGTCTATATTTGTTCCGTTTGTAGATATTGAGGAGCCCGAGCTACCGACTTTTAATGAAATTTAGGATGAGACCAACTAACTGAAGTCGCTCTATTATATTGCTGTTTTCGACTCAGAATATAATTAATTGTTCTTGATGATTTAGCTTTTTTCTAAATATTCTAAGATGTTAAAATTTTCCATTCAATTGAAAAAGATATCTGATTTTCGATTTGTTATAATTATTATTTATTTAAATTAGCTCAAAATTAATATTGGAGACGTCGAGTAACTAGTTACATCAAGACAAATTATTTATCTATGCAAACGCTAATTATTTAAGAAACGTAATGGAATCTTTGCAGTAAAATTACAAAGCCTCCGTCATCTTTTGAACCAATAATAAATTTGAAAAAAATTCGTTTCGTTACCTGACAAAAAAAATCGATTGAAATGCATGTCATACCACACTCGTCTGCTTCTACTTGCGTCTATTACATAAAAAGTACAAAATTCGTTATCTTCAATTTCGATAAATAATAATATATCCAATAGGCAACATAAATTACATTACCTATACGAGACCCTTAAAATAGCTCGATTCCGGGTACAAAGCATAGCCTAGTACTCACTTTCGTGCGCGCAATAAAGCCACTCGACGATCGGCCCACAAAGTCCATAAGTGCTACATGTGTAATGGTCTAGAATATATAGCTTGAAAAATGCCTGCGCACTCGTCGGCTTCTTTTGCCTCCCTCGACGTGGCATTATATATCGGAAAAGCCACTCGACGGCCTTACTTTAAATCTTGCCCTCTCTCTCTCTCTCTCTCTGTGCGCCACGCGAGAGTTTTTGTTTCAGCCGAGGCTCTCTCGGGCAAGTCGCGCGCGCGCCCTTCAATTTTGCGCGCAAATTAACGAGGCCGCCGCCGCCGCAGTGATTGTTACCCGATGTAACGATAATCGATCGAATGCGCCTATTGCACAATGCCAAAGTTTTCGCGCGCGGCCGCCGCACAGGCAGAAGGGGACTTGATTTTCGTTGTAATTCGCAGTGGCGATTATCCCGCGCTAATCGCGATATTCAAGTGTCATTAATCCCTCATACTTTAACACTCGATCGAGTGTATATATGTGTGTGGGTTGACGAAACGGTGGAAAGAACGTTTTTATTAATTAGCGAGCTCTTTGTGAGCGTCGCTTGGTAAAATTACACGCGACGCAGCAAATTTTGAGCGTTTGTAGAAACTAAGGTGAGTATATATTGGAGTGATCGCGTGAAACACGCTATCAAATGATTAAACAAATTCCTAGAACATTTTTGTTGACTAGACACGGTGGATTAGAAAATCTCGCGTTGATTAGCCTGAGTGCCTGCTCGTAGGGCAGATCGTCTTCGTGCTGGCAACACACGCGATCGCGACAAATTCGACAGTCTAATTTAACAAATTTTAATCATTCCATATGTATGTATACTTGGCGCTAAAACTCGATGCGACATAACGACGACGGGGCAAAAAGTTCGTTCCGCCGCGTCGAGCTTAAACAAAAATAATAAACGATGATTAATTACCGTATTAAAGGTGCGGAGGACTATAAGAGGCGCCGCTACACGAATATGATGAGTAAAAAAGTTGCTAATTAATCAGGGGGAAGGAGGAGCTGCACCGGGACGCGTGTGCCACCTTCGCTTACGATTCATTAAGAGCCTTGATTAAAGCTAAGGTGCTTGCTTCCCGTTCGTTCACATATTTTTCAATCTTTGTTACGCCGAGGGATTTATCCGTTCAGCCCCCCCGTGACTATATACCCACCTACTCGTTTTATCGGACGCTGCACTCCATTCGTCTCTCTCTCTCTTTGCGCGTTCCGCTCCACTTTATCCCTCTACCATTCATTGTCCTTCACGATTTGTCTCTCTCGCTCTCTCTCTCTCTCCCTCTCTGTGTTTCGTCGTCCTTTGCGAGGAAAATTGGTCGTCCTTAGCGAACGACCCGTGTGATATTTTGCCGGTAGTTCGTTACGCTAACTTCAAGTGCTGCGCGACCCGGTCGCTATCGATTGACGCGACGTATACGATGTTGCAGCTGAAGGAGTCGTTCTCGTGGATCTTTGTTATTCACTGTTTCTCGACTACGGACATTCTTTGGAAAATTGAATAAACTGCTTCTTGTCTCGAAGATTTGAAAACCGTGAATGATTAATCGAGACGATTGACAAAGCGGAATAAAATAAAAAAAAGGGTTTATCGTAATGGCTCAACGTTATATTGGCACCTCGAGAACGCGAGCTTTAGTGACTCATTAATACGTTTCGGATAAAATGTGTACAGCACACCGTAGTTGTAAAGTATATGTCTCGGAGCCGAGGCGCTATCTGATTCGAGATAAAAATTATACACGGAAAGCGGCGATTAATTTTGACTTATACCTTTATCAAATTGCAGCTATATACCATAAGGCATAAAGGCTGTATAGGGTAGGGTTTCAAGTACGTATTTATCTAAAGTTCGCTCTCTTGGTTATAAGATTCCGTGACAGATCAGATATCACAGTTGTGAGTAAACATTTGTAGCTTTTGTGTCGTTTAAAAACTGTAGTTAAGATAATTTGCCCGCAAGATAAAGTGGCTCCGAGCATGCAGACTTCATGACTTATTTAAATAAAAAGAATGCGCTCGAGCGGCCTTTGCAAAGTTAGCCGCGAACTGCAGCCATGCAGACACTCGTATTGGTCTTTACCGAGTTTCTCCGCGGCTACACTAAAAATAATGCTTTATTTCCAGTGCACTTGTAAATGTTCCATATCGAAAAATAATTTTTCTTTTTATTTGTAACGCAATACTCAAAAATTATTTCAGCTTTACAATGAGCCACCTATCAATGGCGAACTCGAAAAATGCAATATTTTCTCCGCGCTGAGGAAGAGTCAAAAATTCAAAAAGCTCTGTACCAAAATCGAGTTATCGGCAATGCACTAGCTGCCATTATATAATACGTCTTATATCCCCGGCGGCTCGCAAAAATTAACCTGTCACGGAGCTATTAAGTCGCTCAGCGCTGCACGTTCTCCGAAAACACCGCAATATTTGCAAACGAAGTTAAAGAGCGTCCCCGGTTAAAACCGCATGCGGAATCTAATGTTTGACGTATCATATTGAAGCTAAGTCAAGAGAGCGAAATACGGATACACACACAGACACACATGGCGGGCACAAATAAAGAGCGGACACACACGGGGCGACGAGAGAGAGAGAGAGAGAGAGAGAGAGAGAGAGAGAGACAGAGAAAGAGCCGGAAAGTGGTAGTAAGGTCAGACACATATTTGGATACGGATCAGAGAGAATAATCCTCGGGATTAGCGTTCTCGCTGACGCCCCTTTCGTGGTCAGAGCCGTTCCTTTCTCTCTCTCGTTTCCACCCACTCATTCGCAGCACAGTGGCCATCGAGATATCGACGAGCGGCGCTCTCACGATTTAAATATGTTGGTCCAGCCTCTCTCTCTCTCACTTTGGAGGACGTTACCGAATAATGGAAGGGAAAAGGGGCGCGCGTCCGCTCTCAAACGTCGAGTTGATGAACTATCCCCGTGAAGCGCGCACATATATATAGCTTCGTCGCCGGGTCTGCTGCTGCTACTATTACGGACCACGAAAGCTAGCTGATGCTGGCTGCGCGCGTTTGAAATGCTCCACGCGCTATATACGGCCCCTTGTGAAAGACTGCAAACTGACCCGTTTCAAGTTACCAGCTCTGGGCGCGCGCACAAAGCAACCACATCGGCCCTGCAGTAGCACTGACAGCCTGGACTTCTCTACTCCTCTCCACTTGGAGAACCCCAGGTGTATAGCGTAGGACAAACGCGAGATTATTTTCCTGCAGACTTAGCTCGCTTTCTTTTCTTTTTGACAATTCGATTGGAATTCCAATGAGTTCGAGTAGCGGGCGATAAGTGATGTTTTCAAATTGCTGTAGCTCGAAAGACACGTGTAGTATAGTAGCGTATAGCGAGACAATGGCGAACGGCGCGCGCTTGCGGATAAAAACGTGTCGCGCTCTCGGCCAACAAAACAGCGCGTGAGAGAGGGAAAAAAAGGTACGCGAGTGTGTGGAAGAGAGAGAGAGGAGGAGGATAGACTGCGAAAAGCATCAAAGAGAGAGGGACTAAATTGCAGCAGCCAATAATACATGTGTGCGGCCGACGTTGCAGTGCATATAGGGAGAGAGGGACTCGAGGCTCGCCATAAGCGCGCGCTTCGGCCAGAAGTTGCGCGCTCGCCCCATTATTTTAGCGTTTGAATGCCGCGATAAGAGAAATCACGGGGCTGTTTCCGACGGACATTGTTCCGCTGGACAGTATGAGCGCTTGAGTTCCATATATATATATATATGTGTGCACGGACACCTTTATGCCAGCAGCCACCGGAGACCGAGAGACAGAGGGAAAGCCGTGTTTATAGTGCGGAGGATGCAGGCGGGGGAGAAGCGAGGGACTACTATACTCGTATTTATGCACACGACGAGTTCTGCGTTAGGCTGGCTGGCGCAGTTGGAGAAATTAGAAATCCTTGGAACTTGCTCTTGTGCTGTTGCTGCTGCTGCTGCTGCTGCTGTTGTGTATATATGCGCTGGCTGTGCGCACTGTTTTGACATTAATTGTTGGCTGCGTGCGTCTGTATTTTGTTATTGTCTGCGGGGCTGGTATGAGGGATTCTGCGGGTTTGCTGCCATGGCTGCGCGGACTCAATTTTATAGGATGAATGCAAAAGCATCGATTCAAAGGCGGTAAGCCATGAAGGATAACCTCGTGTGAATTCGAAATTAAAGAAACGTCTCTAACGTAAATAATAATAATTAAAGTGATGACAGAAGAAGAAACAGAAATGAAATTCAATTTAACATCCTATAATATAAAATTATCACTTGTGTACGGTCAAACTCAGTTGGTAAACTTTCACGTGCGGGCAAGAAATTTTAGCCAGAACCGCACTCGGCACGGAAACCTCCGTATATGCATAATAGCATACGGACCGCACGGAGACGTACATTTACGCGGCTTTTGCAGCAAAGCGCGTTTCTGGAGCTTGAAAGCTCCAGAGAGAGAAAGAGACAGAGAGGTACCTCGATTTTGTCTTTCTCTCTCTCGCTTGCTGTTCGTCTCTTGCGCGCAGCACAAGCAGCTCCTCCAGCGCGTAGTGGCGTATTTGTTTGGAGCGAGGGCGACAAAAAAGACTCGCGTGTTTGCGAGAGTTTGCGCCGCACGAGCCTGAGAAATGAAGAAGGGCGAAAGGGGGAGGAGAGAGAGAGAGAGAGAGAGAGAGAGAGTGACAATGATTTATTGTAGTTTAAAACTTTGCGAGCGCTCAATTCATACCGATTTTCTAAGCGGATTTCCACTCTCTCTCTCTTTCTCTTTCTCTCTCTCTCGTGAGCCATCTGCCCTTACCGCGGACTCACTCTCCGCGGCTTGTTTCTTATTATTTCGTATGGTAATTATGATAAGTTGCCCTGACTAATGGCGGCGGAAATGTTTTCGGCTTCAAAGAAGTCAAGCTCATAAATTCCCTACGGCGATTTATATAAATTTAACCATTTTTTGTTATGCAGCCATATTGACGAGGGTTAAGAAGGGATTGGGAACGCATTCGTTTTTTTTTATACATCATCCATCGATAGAAACAAAGAAAGTATCATTAACTGCGATAATTCGAATGAATAATATACGAAATACGTCTCTCTGTATCAGAGTCAGAAACGAGTCTCGCCCAGATAATAACGTTTAATTAAATCAACTACGGTTAAAAATTCAATTGATTTTCCAGCTTGTCTCCTCGATCGCGATGGCCATTCGTTCGAAAGCTAAATTCAACAATTCCTGCACACGTACAGCCACGGAAAGAAAAAAAAAGAGGAAAATCATTGCGCGACTGATTTAAACCGGACCGATCTCTCGACACATATCCGCAATCCGAGAGTTATTTTTCTTTCGTCGTATCAGCGCGGCGTCGTTCTACCTCAGTGACTCTTTCTGGTTTTCGATGTAGAACCAAACACACATACAGAGACACGCGTTTTAATTAGGTAATTACCATGTTTATCGAGAATTTCAGGAGGGAAAGAGCAGCGATCCACACACACAAACACACACACGCGTAGACACACCGTCGGACACCGCGAATAATACAACGACAATCGGATCCCGCGGCCGCGGGAAATGCGATAGCGCGCGAGGCCGAAAATGGAAAAGCCGCCACCGCGAGTCTGGCCCGTTTCAAAGTCGCCTCGACTCATCCATTTAATTCAAAATATCGCGATTATCAACTGGACGCGCTCGTATATTCGTTTGCTCGCAGTTCGGCTCGTCCAAACGCCCCTATACTCGCAGTCCCGCGTCTGCAGGTTTAATAAAATACCAGCGATCCGCATTACAGTCGGTGCGAGAGACCGATACGCAAAACACTCAGTGACTAATTAATTCATGGGTCTGGCGTGCGTCGATCTCGCGATTATGCTATATTCGGCAATAGAATATAATGGGATGAATGAAATATATACAAAGGCATTAGAGGGCAAAGAGTTTTTGGATCCATCGGATTCGCCTTGATCCTCTTAACGTAGCGATGGCGGATATTGTCTTTTTTTTTGCGCGGTTAGAAATATTTTTTCAATTTATTTTTAGATTACCTGCAGTTTATCGACAATATTGGAATTATTAAGCTTATTACTGAGCAATGCAAATACGATTTAATATTGTGAGGCGAAACTATTTTGCCCGGTGAAATCCCATTGCAGCTAGATATTCCAGTTCTATAGTTTGAACTTATTATCCAGTATCGCTATATAAACACTCGTGAAAACATACAGTGACCCGGCGGAGTAGTGCGTAGGTGCCGCGTAGGTAGCGCAGACAAGTACTGTAGAGAACAGCGTACACCCACACACGCCGCACTATACCGAATAGTGTGTAATACATGTATTCTGTAATCCGGAGGGCATACTTCATAAACAGGCATGTGTTTTTAGTACATATAAGTCCACTTTGAACGATGTAAAAAAAAACTCTGTGGTGGGTTGTTTTACTTACTTTACTTTTTTGTTTTACTTTCGAGAGAAGGAATATAATCAAGCTTGGTAATCGAGTAATAAACGGCTAATGCAATCGGAATGAGTTGTAATTGAACACAGCTTACAAAGTGATAAAACAGGTTCGCTTGTTTGTATCAGTGGGAGTTTTATGTTCTCTCTCTCTCTCTCTCTCTCTCTCTCTCTCTCTCTCTCTCTCTCTCTCGGGAGAAAGAGAATGAACAAGGCTGACCTAACCTAATCTGCATGACGATAAGAGAGAAATGATAGAGAACGAAAAAGAGGGAGAGAGAGAGAGGAGAAAGTGAGTTACATACGTGGACGATATAACCACTTTCCTCTTCCTCGGCTGTACCTGTGGAATTCATACAAAATACACAAGCAGTCGACGGTCACGTGCCGTGCCGCTATCCTTTGTACGACACACACACACACACACACACACGACGGAGAGAAAGCGAGAGAGAGGGAGGGCGAGAGTTTTATGCAAGCCGACTGCTCTCACTGTTCATCAAAGCACTTTGCATGTATACGCGATGAGTTGAGAGGCGGGGGAAAAAAGGAAAAAGGAAAAAAAAAATGAAAAGCCGTGTGAAATTTTTTTCCCGAGGACTGTCGCGCTGCAGCCGCGTTGCTCCTGTGGTGTGCGATCGAAATTACGGCACTGGTGTGTTGACGCATCAAAGGCGTGTTGTACACTTTGTGTCGTACACTTGTAGTTTTTCTCGCTTTTCACCGCCCTCCACCCTCCTCTCTATCACGTATTTTTTTATTCTTCTTGTTTTCCGTGACCCCCCCCCCCCCCGCGAATAAATATTTCAGAAACAAAGTGGAGGTTTCTCCGCCGATAATCGCGTTTCTGGAATTTGCATCGAACTCTTGTGCCGGATCATGGAATATCGGTTGATGATTTATTGGTTACTTTTTTTGTTGTCTTCGTAAGTATTATAACGAATCCTTCGTGCTCTTGGGAATATATTGTTAACATTGATGAATAAAATCTGTTTTTGGATTTGCAATGTTGGAAACAAATTCTTTGTAATTTTATACGTTATTCAAAACAATGTGTAATCAGTTAATGTTCGAATTAAAATTTCAGTTGGTTTATGAATCATTTATGTATTTGATATTGTTTTAAACCCTTTCTAGGAAAATCAAGTAAATAACACTGACTCGTAAACTCGTAAAAATCGTAAAAATTTGAACTTAATGTAATTTTAGCTCATTCGTTGATGTAAAATGAAGGGGAAAATTGTTGGTTTCGTAAACAAACCCCGACCACCTAGAAATCAAATAATCTGGACAATCTGCATTATTAATGGAAAATATTTACCTTTTAATAATGAAATGTATAGCGCTGCCAATGGATCCATACAAAAATTTCCCGTTTGTTGCGCTGAATTCACGTGTATAGGGTACATTGTTGCCATTGTGCCCCTAATGTATTGCTCGCAGCTCTTTTACATCAGCTAATCTACGTATGGACGGAATATGCATGCCGCTCCTACCATTTCTGCCATTTGACAGGAAATCATTTCCTTTTTGTACATCTACTAATTTCAAAAGTAGAATTGTTCAATCGTTGATAATGTTGCTCCAACAATCGATACCTCGTTTGATTTTCACAAAACTGCATATCTTGCGATTAGATTTGGATTATTCCGGTTTAGTTGGCCATTGGATTAGTGGTAACAGCAGTTTTCGCAATGTCCAACTGCTCTTGGGTCAAGTCAAGCATTCATTTACAACTGACGAGCTAAAACTCGGCGAATTTATCGCGCTCGTCCTTAGAGAGAGACAGAGAGAGAGAGAGAGAGAGGGGGGGGAGAGGCGGAGAGAGGGGGAGAAACTGCAAGAGCTATAATCCATCAAAAGCAAGCTCACAATGGTTCCCCAGCAAATCCAATGGCCACTACAAGATCCGTTCATCTGGTGAATCGACTTGCCCTTACTTTCTCTCTCTCTCTCTCTATGGTCTGGCAACACGTGGCAGATGAATTAAGAGCGAAGCCCACAAGTCGAACACTGGAATCCATACGCAATTCGCCTTTATTCGCTTTCACCTCGGGTAACTCCATCCACCTCCTGGTGGTACCATTGGAGTCGCGCGACGGTAGTGCAGCCTGATGAAGAGAAACTAATCCACCTCAGCTGGTAATACCTTGAGGTACTTACACACAGTGAGAGAGAGGGAGAGAGGGTAACAGAAGTGCATTCTGGGGCTTGTCTATTAGTCAGGCACATTGCGCCACGGGACATTAGGACACACGGTATTGGTACATTATCAGGGCGAGCATTAATACGGGGGAAGCGAGCTGGAACCTACAGCGGCGGCGGCGGCGGCGGCGGTGGCGTCGCTTCCTCCTCGGCGCCGCCGCTATCGCACTGCCACGGCCAAGATAATTACCGCTTGAAATATCGTCTGGCTAAGGCCAGTCTATCTGTGTGTGTGTGTGTGTGCAGTGCGCTTATACCTCGGACTCTATATATATACCGCATACAGCTCGTGGCCGACTGCACTTTCGCCGCGGTAGCGCAGCAGCAGCAGCAGCAGCAGCAGCCGCGAGTATAGTACGATTTGCTCACGAGCGCGACACGGTGTGCGATATATCTCGTTGCGTTGGCTGGTTTCTGGATCATCGACCTTGATGATACCGTCGCGGCTCCGTGCCTGCGATTCCGGCATAAGCTGACTTCTCTCGCTGGGGCTGTCCTTGACGATCCTACCCGACTGCAGTAGTGTGTACCCAGAGATCGGATCGATCGGGATACGCGCGGCCACTTGGACTGTAGGTCAATTATGGCTTGTCGTAATGTGAATCATTTATTGAGATTACAGGTGTGCAATTCGGTTTGCCTCCGCCTCTCTGGAATATATATGGATTGCTCGACTGTGGAGCCTGAGTTAAGGAGAGCTGCTCGACAGCCACGGCGAAACACGCCGGCTCGGATGGGACAAGATAATATAGGTTGGCGGAATTCATTTGTGAGGCGATAATGTTAGCGGTCCCGCGAACAGATATGTATGAACACATTTGATCTTCGTTGGGTGGATCGTGCGCTGCGATTTTGGAGAACAGATGCAACGATGTAACGATATAACAAGCTGTAGTAATATGTCTCGGCGGTTTCGTGTGCTCGATAAGCGATAAATATCGTCACCGTTAAAAATATCTTCCACGCAATTCGAGCTCCGATTCATTATAAGCGGTCGGGCCGTTCACTCTGAAACTAAATGATGCCGGTCTTTAAATCTATGGAGTCGCATTTATTACGACGTACACTACGGCTGTATCGGCCAATTTGATGCAGTCGATCACCAATCATTTTTTAATCGGTCGAAATAAAGTTCCAAAAAAAAGATACACCGCGGCCACGATCCCTCGACCGCAGTCTATATACATTAGAAAAAAAAAAAAAATCAATCGACCAGACATATTCCTTCTCTTAACGCATGCCGTTAAAATCGTCAGCCACTGGCAAGCGTCAAAGCGGCCGTCTCTCGTATATACCCACGATCCGCTAAACACAGACATTAAACTCGATAAGCAAGAGCGAAACGAGGCGCAACATCGACAACGACAAGAGTGATCGGCCAGTCGTGAAATACGAGGCATGAAAAGCGTATTAACCTCCTCCTATACGTCGCATGCCGTAGAGCCGCGCGCTCCCGAGACCCCCTGCTGTTGCTACTCCCATATAAACACGAGGCCCGGAGTATTAGTCGATCAAAAACTCATTTTTCTCCTAGGGCTACCGCTGCTGCTGCTCGTGCTGTTGGTACCGCCGCCACTGCTGCTGCTGCTGCTGCTGCTGCTACTGCTGGTGCATCATGGAGCGTAAGTGATACGGCAAAGTATATCGAACCTGACGGTGTCTATCCGTGTCGATCAACGCCGCCGCCGCCGCCGCCGCCGCCGCCGCTGCTCTCGGGTGGACCCCGACGGCTGTGCGCGCAACGTCAGACGCAGGAGATCGATGAGCATTATAACCCTCCATCCTGCCCCCCACTCCCCAGTTCGCCATTGCGTTCGTCGCTGAAATGAGCGATGAAAGTTTGATCGAATTACCGTCATTCTCTCGCCTCCTCTCTCTCTCTTTCTCTCTACCTCTCGGCTAGGCAGCCACTCTAATCCGATCTGCCTGCTTTTCTGGCCGCCGGTGCTTCTGCTGTTGCTGCTGTTGCCCGTGTACACCTCCTCGCTCGTTTTATTTGATTAATAAATAATAAAGTGGACAGAAAAACATGGCGAGTAATTGATGAACGCGCGCGCCGACGAGTGGCTGTACAGGAGCGCGCGCCACGATTTTAAGGACGCGCTGATCGATATGACGGCGAGCTATGCAAAATTATCAAGTCTTTTATTCACTGTCATCAGGGGACAGTGGGGCTGTACTGATTTCTCGGTAAATATTACGAGTGTCTCGGAAAATCTTTTAGATTGAATCTATGGAGAGCTTTTTAAAATGCCATATTAACATAAGCTCTGTGGCGTCGTGTGTAGCTTTTAATTTATGTACATATATATGCAATAGACAAAAAAAATAACGTGCTGCTGGAAAGAGAAATAACAGCTATAATAAATAAATTCAGTTGAGGAAAATGTAATCGGACACATCGGCAAGAAGTCATCAGCGATCGACGTTTACATCGGAGCCTCAATCATGGCGAAAAAAGCAGCTTGAGAACCACCCAAAATTTGGGATAGCTGTTAAACGGGATATATTCCAGACTCTCTCCTGCGATCATTGAAAGGCAGCGTAAAAAAAAACATCCCGAACGAAAGAAATTCATTATCAAACGGTAAAACAGTCTGGGGCAGGAGGCCGAACAAAAAGATACGTTATATAGTATCCACACGTACACACGTGCGCACGTCTGAAAGGCGAACTCGAGGTGAAAAGGAGGAAAACTCAGAAGGAAAAGCCCGAGCACGGGGGACTGCGCGTTCGGTAAGAAAGAGAAAAGATAAACCGAAGAGAGGATTAAAGTGAATACGACGTGGTCGAAAGAGAGAGAGAGAGAGAGAGAGAGAGAGAGAAGTTTAAACGAACTGGCCTCGTGTGCGCGTTCCAGTATCGCAGTAGGGACGCGCGTGCGCGTGGCTCGAACGAGTTCCGCCCCAACCTTCCTTCCGGTCGACAAATTGAAATCGTTAGACCGGGAAAACTCTACCGAAATCCCACATACAGGTGGCTCGAGAAAGAGAGAAAGAGAGA
>UELV01085971.1:0-11413 GCA_900490015.1 Megastigmus stigmatizans | reverse complement strand
TCTCTCTCTCTCTCCCTCCCTCTCTCTCACTCGCACGAGTATTTTCGGCTTTAAATTTGAAGTGAGTTTGCCGACGCGCGAGCGGGGCTCGATTTAAATCCCGCCTGAGGCGTGAGTGCGAAAGAGAAAGAGGGAGAGACGAACAAGAATGAGAGAGGGAGAGAGAGAGAGAGAGGGAGAGAAGGAGAGAGAGAGAGACGGGGGTGGAATTGGCCGGCGGTGAAACACAATTTCGTGGCGAGGTTCGAGTTCCGAGCGAATCCAATTTAAAGTACTGGGCGTGAGAGAGAGAGAGAGAGAGAGAGAGAGAGAGATGGAGAGAGGAAGCGAGCGAGAGAGAGAGAGAGAGGGGTCAGGTCAGAGAAATGGGAAAATGAGAGCGAGAGCGAGTAAGGGAGAAGAGAAAGGGAGAGAGAGAGAGAGGAGTCTATGGCGCTGAAATGCACGCTGTGTGCAACGAAAACTTTGCACCTAGCAATTTACCATAAGTGAATTAAATCATTAATTCAATTAGAAAAATGAGAATTTCTATTATTGAGAAATCTTTTTTATTATGCAGGATTAATGTAAAGTTACTGCACACTGTAATAGTAATTACAACGGAAATATAATTATGGAGATGTACCTACCTTGTAATCCCGACTACTTCATATATTACCCAGAATTCTGTCGATGTTCAGTTTTTCATTACATAGAACGTGTGAGCACTCATTGAAATTTTAAATGCACATATAGAACCAATTATAAATACTCATCAATTGATAAAATTTGGAATTTTATAGTGTAGAAGTTTGATGTAGCTATGACAATGGTAATTATTAATTCAGTATTCAGGACCATTCATTATACAGTGGTTATTATAGGGTAACGAATGCAAAACCAATTAAAAGTTGATGCAAATTAAATAAACTTTTAAGGTAACTTAATAATTAAGAGCCTGGCGTTCATCGTGGATAAATATATTATGCGGCAAAAAGGTAATATATTATTACATAAAATTTACATTTGTAAAGTATACATAACGTTTTTATTATAATGTTATATATTAACTGCTATCAGCTATCTATAATAAAATAACCTGAGAACTATTAAATAAGTGTACGAGATATAGTAGAATAATTCATGTATAAGGTAAGACAAATTCAAGGCTTCTATTTTATAATTAAAATTATATTTTGAAGATGAATAATTTTAATGTTTTTAATTAGACAATAAAGTCGAGAGTGGAACTGTATTATAGTTAGTATCTTAACTTTCTAATCCCCATGTATAGGAATTCAAGTGTATGAGTAAAGTATTCCTGTGAATATGAAAAGTGCGATTCTCATCAGCAATGGCTTGTAGTTCGATCCTGTCCTCCTTCTGACCCAGAAATTCCAAGATGATCAGTATGAATGCGAGTGGTGTGAGAATGACCCGCAGATTCGCGAGCGCTAAACGCATGCATATAGCATTTCCTTTCGCGACTCACATTGAACCCAGTATAATATTCTACATACGCCAATGTAAAGACCATCGCTTCGGCCAGTGGACTTTCACGTATACAACATTAACATCCACGTGAGAGCATGTATATATATATGTAGGTGCGTATGTATGTATGTATGTATAGATGGGTCTCGAGCACGTGGTATAAGCTATATACAGCGTCGTCTGTGCGGAACGGTGAACGTTCTTTCTCTCTCGTTCGGTGTGCATGTGTATATACGTACAGAGAGCAAAAGAGGAGAGAGAAGAGTGTGTAAGCGAGAATCCCGAAGCGAGAGAGGAGAGTGAGGTCGCGCCACAAATCACCATTACTCGATGTGTATCGCGACGCTATATAATTATACCTATAACGCCAAGCACCAGGTAATGGCTCAATCCCGTACGTGCATGTGATGATAACCAGTCGGAGGTATAACGTCCCCCGAGCGCAGTCTCTCTCTCTCTCTCCCTCCTTTACATCGAACTGCACACCCACACAGGCACGTACACACACACGCGCGCGCGCGCGCATACACATACATATATATGCACGCACACATCGCTCTCTCTCTCTCTCTCTGTCTCTCTGTCGGTCGGCGCGAGTATATATAAGCGGCGCGAAGCGAGAGATTCAAAATGTGGAGCGTCGATTGGTCGAGCCGGGTAGTCACGTGGTCCGTTGCGTCATCGACTCCATGTCACGAGGAATAGCGCGGGTTGGACGAGGAGAGCGCGCGCAGCTAGCGAGCGACTGCCGCTCCACACACGAATACCTATATATGTATACGGACCACGCGCGCGCCGCACTCACACAAGCGGCCGGATTTGTGTACGTGTGTGTGCGTGAGCTCAAGCGCGGCTGTGGAGATGGAAACGGGATCGGTATACCGGTTGTACGAGTGCAAGCGAGAGGCTGCTTGGCTCTCCAGCTGGAAGACGAGAGCCAGACGAGGAGGGAACAGCCGAGACTTCCCCTCGGTCGCGCGCGTCCCCCTCCCCCTTCTCTCGCTCACTCGCTCTCTCTCTTCCGCCATTAACAACGCCCTTGCGCATAAATCCCGGGGAGCTGCTGCTGCCTCGCTCGCGTGTGTTCGTGTGTGCTGGCGGCGCCGCGTGTGCGCGCGCGGGCCACTGCTCTCCTCTCTCTCTCTCTCTCTCTCTCGCTCCTTCTCGCGCTACACACGGTCGTTCGTCTCCTTCCTGTCGGCGCGAACTTCCCATATAACTCTCTCTCTCGTCTTCTCTCTCCGCCTCTGACTCTCGGGCTGGACGCGCGCGGCCTGTATCTACTTGCTCTCCTATTATATCTATCTCGCTCTAGCGCTACCACTCGACCATTAGCTCGCTCTCGCTCTAAATACAGTCTCTCTCTCTCTCTCTCTGCCTCTCTGTATTTGTGTGTGTATGTGTTTATGTGTGTGCGCGTGTTGCGTTTGGAGAGGGGACTCTATGCCTCTGTGTGAGCTAGTATACGTTTGTGGGAGCGATAGAGATGGAAAACGGTACACACACGGTGAAGAGAGAGAAAGATGGAGAGCTGCATGGCCACAGCAGAGAGAGAGAGAGAGAGAGAAAGAGAGAGTTACGAGAGTGTGGAAACGATACAGCCGATTGCGAATGTGTGTATATATGCCGGAGACGGAAGAATCGGAAGCGAGAGATGGAAAACGTGGAGAATGAAATAGGAAAGCTAGTGGAGGAAAGAGTTACTACATACGAGAGTACCGGGTGAACGAGCAAGACAGAACTATTCGCTATTCGCACACTATTGAAGCTCGTTTATTTGTATGCACACACACACACACACAAGAATGAGCGAATAATATTACGATATAGACAGAGAAGCCGAGGTATAACCGTGGAGAAAAAATTGTGTACGTGTATTTCGAGCGTGCGAGAAAGAGAAAGAGGGTGCCTCTGCACGATGTGTGTAAGAATCGAGGGGGGAGAGCCAGATGACAATACGTATATACACAGTAGCATGAGCGAAAGAGCGAGAACATTGCGGCTACACGCGAAAGAGAGAGGTAGAGAGAGGGAGAGCCGCATGTGTGTGTGTGAACTGGACTCGTGGAGATGGAGGAGGAGGAGGAGATGGTGGCGGACGATGTACAGGGGGGCATTCGGGGGTTAGAGTCGTTGGAGGAGGTGGTGGCTCGGGTGAAGGAGGGGGTGAAGCAGCAGCAGCAGCACCAGCAGCAGAGGCAGCGGCAGCGGCAGCAGCACGAGGAATACGAGTATACACACGGACACACGGCTGCTCTCTCTCGCGTATAGCCAGCGGCGGCGTTTGCGACGGCGGCGGCGGCGGCGGTGACGGCGGCACACGGTGAGCGTAGCAGCAGCGCCGCGTGGCGGCCCTAGGTGGGGACTATCGGCCGTAAACCATCCGCGGCGCGGGCTGAACATTTAACTCACGTATTGCCATCCGACAAGTTTGCTTTGGCCCGCGAGAGAGCGTCACCCGTTTAAGAGAGAGGTACGCGCGCGAGGGAGGCACGTCTCGCTCTTTTCCTCTCTCTCTCTCTCTCTCTCTTCCTCTCTCTTCCTCCTTCACTCTCTCTCTCACACACACGCACTCTCTGTCCTTCTCTCACTCCTTTTCTTCCTTGGTGATAACGATAAGAGGCGGCCCGCGGCTGAGGCTCGAGAGCTCGTGAATCGTTGGATCCCCCTTAGTCGAGGATCCGCCGCTGACCCCGTTTCTCGGTGTGGCCTGCGCACACACATACACAAATCGGAGCGAACAGACATGTCACTGAGGTGTTGTCGTTGAATATTTCGCGCGGCTCACGCACTGCACCGGACTGCATCACCGGACGCGCAGAAAATTTTGGCGCCCAACGCTCGAGGATACGCCTTATAATCGGGTTGTATTCGCGGTGTTACTACTGCTGCTGCTGTTGCTGCTCCGAAACATAAACCAAGAAGATTTAATGGAGGGTCGAGAGGATGCAGCGTGAACGGAGTGATAATTGGCAGCTTTTGGGCAGTCGTCAACGTCGCTGAGGGAGACACGCACATATACGTTAGCCGTAATTCGCACACCAGCAGACTTTGCCACGGTGAGTTCCCTCAGTGGGAAGGCTGACGATGATGATATTTTTCCTTTAATGGCTTGCGTTTATTGTGTGTCGTGTGGCATATGCTTGATCCATTGCAGGCGTTTGGTACGCTTAAAATGTTAAAGAGTGCGGGTACACCGTAAACGAGGGCTTTACAGTGGTTTCAGGGGGTTAGTTTGAGGTTAGAAGATGTGTATATACGCTATGCCTCCCGCCACGAGAATGGCTCTACGGGTCTCTCCACGTGTTCCGACGGATGGCGAACTTTCAGCTGTTCCGAGTATTGCGTTCATCTTTGATGTGACGCCCATGATTGCTGTCAATGACATTTTTTAATAGTGTCGATCGTTGCCTTACTTGTTCACGAAAGTTTTGGACTTGGTTGAATATATATTCGACTTACATTTATTTAAAAAATGTTTATATTTCCAAAGATTCTCGGTGATTCTGCTAACGTGACTTTCGTCACTGAAGTGTATTGTTTTTAAACTTGAGCATTTCTATAAAATAAGCGTTTCAAAAATTGAAAATGAACAAGTATGTTAGTTAAATTTAATGTAAATTGTATAACATTCATTTTTTACACTAAATCTGATTATTGTTTATTTATGATTTATGTTTGTTGTGTGATTATAAAGTGACCGGTAATGCTTGTGCATGCATCGAAAAGATGAGTTCATTATTATCTCTTTTATTTAGTTTCAAATTTGCTTAATTTTTATGGCTCATCGGTAACTATATCAATCATTATTTACCTAAAAAAAATTGTTATATGATTGTAAACAATGTTTGATCACAGTTAACCAATTAATCAGTACCGTAGATGCATTAAAATTTTAGTTCAAAATCATTATTTTACTGTGATACATTATAAGTCTAATACCTTATGTATATTTTTTCGATCTCATAAAGAACATCGCTAATGAGAAATAAATCACCTCTAATCGAAGGACAAAAGAGTATATTCTGTGCCTTAAATTGTATTAAATGATCTATATATATATTAACATCAATCTGCAAAGTTTGAGTGCAGATTTTGAACAACTCGTAGAACGGATTCTGGTTAATCCAAATATGCAATTTCACTAACGGTCGGACGCGATAATGTGGGTAGTAGCCACGATAATTTTTGGACTCACTCCATGCATCATGCCAAATTACTACCATCATTCCCAACCACAAAACTCCTCTCGCCCAGTGACCACGCGTCTACCATTCATGTACCAAAGTTTTGTTTTCCCCCGAAAACTCTCATTTAACAAAAAAAAAAAACAAAGGAAGAAGAGTCATTCACTACCGTTGCACACTTCTCGCATGTTCTGCGTAGCATTCCGATACAATCTTTATGGCTCCCGACGGGGTTCGTATACAGTTCGTAAACCCGGAAGTCTTCATGGCGAGAGAATCATCCGCCTATGCCCTGTCTCCCTTTTATTCCCAAACTTAGCGCGGTATAATTTCGTTTCCTCTGGCGTTGGTGCAATGCTGGCAACCAGTCCTTGGCTTTTTCCCGCGAGGGCGAGGACATCGACGCTGCTCCACGTCGACATTCCAAAAATAAAGCCGGTGTGCCGGTCGATGCAACCGATGAAATAGGCGCGAATGCCGCCGTGGTAGTAGCCCCGCTCGAACGTCTGACTGAGGCCCATAAATAAGGATCCGAGCGAGCGCAACGCACGGGCTGCAAGCGATGATAAGCGCGTTCCTTTTGCCCCTCTTCTAGGTACCGGCTAGTTCTCTCTCGGCACCTTTCTCGCCACACATCAGACTTCCAACACCTGAATCTCAAATGAGAATGGTGAGAGAAAAATCAAAAAAAAAAATTTCGCACAATAGTCAGTGCACAATTATTATTCATCTTCTTATTCAGACATTTATAGGACAATAACAAATTAAAAGATAGAAGTAAAACATTGTTTGTTTGGAGCCAATTTTAAAGAATATAAGTGTAATATTTGTCGAGAATACGTAATGTTATTCTATGTCTACTTAGAAGACAGAATACATTGATTATCACATAACTCGCTATTATTTAAAATACCACCAGCAAATGGAACGTACCCCCACATCAAACTACATTGATTCCAAATATCTCTATACTTTTCTTCCAAGCTGTAAACTAAGATGACCGCAAGTCTGGACGGGGTTCTCTCTTCCTTGCAAAGTCCGTGACCGTTCGCTACATTCCCTTGTACCAATACAAGTATCGTAAGGGGGGTATATAGGTCTGAGAACGCGCGGGGGGTTCGCTCGCTCTCCGGGTACGCGACTGTATAACGAATAGGTGGCCGACGCCTTCATCCCCTGCGGCCAGCACGGAGCGGCCATTTCTCATATCAGTTTAGCTCGCGACACTTTCGAGAAGTTGCCCGTGGCTGCCCTGGGCGTCGCGGCGGCGGCAACGGCGACGACGAGGACGACGGTGTCACCCGATCGGCCCTGCATGTATATACGTGCCTCTGTACGCGTGCAATGAGAACGCGGAGTATAGGCATGCCACGACACCTTAGGAGCCAGCCGGTGTACCCTCGGGGTTGCAAGATAAGTGACGCCCAAAACTTAACGAACCCGCCTCACCCCCGGAGTATGATAAAGCATATGCGTCACTTGAATGGGACTGTATATAGTACCGAGTATCGAAAGGCAAATATCACAATGGATGAAGAACCCAGATGTGTACCGTGGTTCCTAGCTATGTGTGTTTTGGTGGTGAATTTGCATTGTTGGTATCAGCAACAATTTTATCAGGTTATTGACTGTAAATTGTAAGTTTCGAATGTAGTTTAATAACCAATGTTGTATATGAAAACAACATTTCGTTGGTTATTTTAGAGTGTTATCTTTTTTATATAAACACAAATACTAATAATTTTCTTTTCATTCATTGATAACTATATGTTTATTTGCCTTACAGATGTATTTTTCAATCCCAGATAATAATGATAAAGTTTGACAAATAGTTATAAAGATCACCGCAATGAAAGAGTAATATGAAGCTATTAAATGTGCATTAAAAGGAAAAGCTTTCAATAAAATATTTTGTAAAAGATGGGTTTTTATGCGCTTTTAACGGGGCGAATTTTTGGCAAAATGCATAAAACAGGAAAGGCGAGATAGTTTACAACTTCAATTAAAAATTATTTAACGCCGTGCAAACGAGCGCGAGTCAGTCGCGTTTCGACTAACGAGCTACGCCGTATCGTTAATCACGCTTGATTTGCAAGCTCACCACGGCTGAAACCAGTACGAGTGACAGCAGGCGTCGGGTGTTCTCCTCCAACAATTTATGAAAGCTTCTCCCTTTTCAAACTACACATCGCGGCGCAAAGTTCTCTCTCATTCAGAGATTTTCCAGTTGATTGGCGTTTTTCAGCCGATACCATCTCTTTCCAGTCCGTACACACTCGGCGCACCAAAATTAATGCCTCTCCTTATTTTTGATGCATAATAATATAAATCTATTTTGATCTCGTGAATTATTTCAAAGCTAAATGATCATGATTTCTGCGAAATTCATGTAATTTAACTTTCGTATATTATTCAAGTTAAACTGATTTAATTTTAATAATATGGCCTTTTACAAATATTTTTGCGTTTCCGTTGATATTCAAAGGAAAGACTACTTCACCAAAGATTTTTCATAAAAATTATGAATGCAAAATAATAATTAATTGTTAGTAAAAGATTCTATAACTTAGAAAACTAATTAATTTTCATAAAGGAATTAATTGCTTAAACTATCACTGTAATTATTTATCGCAGGTAATGGTCATTATTTTACAGTAAGCCCATTGGAAATAAAGCGTGCAAATGTATCTGTATTCGAACAAAAATATTGGATAACAAGCAGGGAGAGGCGAATAAAAGAAACAAACGTAAATCATGGAAGTCGTAAAGAGTCCCGATCATTGTCGCGCGCACATGTACGAAAAGGGAAGCGAAAAAAAAAGGTAAACATTGATCAGCCGGTATACACACCACACCGGCAATCCTCATAGCCATGACACGAGAGTTACAAGCACACATGGACGTACATACACTTACACAGGCCAGCCATCCTTCATTGTAATTGATTCGTAAAGAAAGCGATTTTATCGGTTTCACGAGCCTCGACGTGATGTATCGCGCGCGTACGCTCTCTCTTTCTCTCTCGCGTCTATATGTGTGACGATCGCGCGACGATCATATCGAATCTATCGCGGCTAATTGTAAGTCCGAGGAAGCGCGCTGCATGCCGATCGGGCCGAAATTTATTTCCCCATACTACAACAGCAGCAGCGGGGCGCGCACATCCGAAGAAGGTTAGCAGTCATCCACGCGATCACGCCTCTCTGCGCTCGCAAAAGGAAGAGTGCGAGTGCGAGAGAGAGAGAGAGAGAGAGAGAGAGAGAGAGAGAGAGAGAGCAAGCAAGACCCCCCTCGACACGATCCGACAATTGGTTAAGAGCGATAATAGAGCAATTCCACTCGGTTTAGAGGAACTTTATGACTCCGGTCGCACCCCGCTGCTCGCTCGCTCGTTCTGCCGCTGCTGCTGGTGGGGCCGGCCGCTCGCGCGCTGCAGCAGCGGAGCGCGCGCGCGTCGGCAAGAGGGATGAGGCACGCGCGGAACGGTTATGGCTGCCCCGGCGGCGCGCCGCGAGACGACACCCTCTACTACACGAATTATATACCTACCGCCTACACACACACACTTCACCCACCTCTAATGGCCGTGAAATAATTTTTCTGACACTTTGCACACGCTCAGCTTCGCTCGTGCTGCTGCTGCTGCTGTTGCTCTGCATGTGTATATATGGAGCTCGGGGATATATCGCTTGTTCATCTTGATTCCCTGTCAAAACAGACGATACTTCTTTATGGTGTTGTCCCGAGTATGTTCGCTCGCTCTCTCATGCGCCACAGATACGCGCGCGCTCGCTTGACTTATTGCCATGCGATTTGTACGGATTTTCTTTACATTCGGGGCATGTTTGTCAGCTTCTGGATCAGCGTTTTATTACTTTGATATTCAGTTCGGCTGGGATTGATATATTCAATCGCGTCCGTGCTGACATATTAGTGGCTTTGTTAATTTAACGCTTTATACTCGTGCTTGACTTGTATACATAAATTTTTCCATAAATCAGTTGATTGCGTACAGCTACAAATAATGTCTAGTTTAAAACGTTTGCACAAAAATAAACACGAGATATACAATAAACAGTAAATGAACGAATATAAGGTTTTTTATTCGTAAGACCTCATTATTGCGAGACACATTATATGCAAATACTATATATATGTAAGAATTCTAGAAAGCCGTAGAGAGGCGAGCGCGGCTGACCCTTTTTTCCCCTCAAATTCTGGGAAATGATATTCAGAGTGAAAAGAAGATTGCGAGATAGACGGGATATATTATACGTATATATACACGTGTGAGCGTGTGAGAGATATTTAAGGGCATCACGAACTGCCATGCCGTAACGGCGCTGCACGGCTGCCGACGGAACGGATCGCGCGCGCTTCTTAGGCTCGGTGTATATAGATACGCACTCGAGCGCCTGCTTTAAGTGCTCGCGATGCTTTTTTTATCATTTCCTCGCTCTGTGCTTAGATAAAACTAAATGAGCTTTTTTTTGCCTACTATTTAGCTGTTAATAGAACACTTCTTGCGCTGAATTTCTTGCCTTTTTATAGAGGATTACATACGGATAACGTAAGCTTGTTTGTTGTGTTACGCACGGTAAATTTGTGTACATCAACGCGTTTCGAATTCATTTAATTTAAAAGAAATTAATTGAGTCATTTTATTTACCGTTGTTTTTTTTGCCAGGTTAAAAGTATTTATTTGAGTCGCTTACTCCTTTTAGTCAGAATTTTATAAATGCAGTGTTTTACAATTACCTATATTACACTCTCACTTTTTTCCTCGCACAATTTTTTTTCAATGTCAAGTTCTACATAAAGTAGATGTATTTACTTGATTATACATATTCTTTATTTATATTATTTAATTCTAAATTGTAAATGTGTAAATAGATAAAACTCTTTGGTATGATTTATGCTTTTTTTTTTTTTTTATAACGTATTATATTGATCAGCAACGAGAACCACTCGAATGTTAGCTCGCACATTACAAACGCTATTTTGCATCGATGAAAACACTTGGTATAACAACTGGCAGCATCGCTGGGCCGTAGCAAGGCCGAAATTTAACAGCCACTTTACATGAAACGCTGAAAGCAACACAGCGAGCGCTCTGCTATACATTTCCCTGCACCGATACGCAAAAATGTCCCGAAATCGGATCGCAGTAAAAAATCTGAAAAGGGACCCACGGCTCTGCGTACCCTTAGCCATTGTTCTCCTGCACTCTCTGAGGTCACGGGCTATTTGCTTATAAAAGGCATTTCCGAAAACATAGGCGAGCCCAACCATCCGCTGCGAAAGCGTAGCAAGGTCGCGGTGTACACAGAGAGACAGAGAGAACTGCAGAATCACATCTCGGGGTGCGAACACATTTTCCAGAGCAAGGCCGTCGCCGCAGTCTCCGCCGCTCGTCTCATCTCTGCCCTCGAATTGCATCACCTGTGTGTCCCTCGTTCTTTTTTTTTGCCTTCTCTTCCACAGGAAAGCGAAAGCCTCCCTCGGTCTCTCTCTCTCTTGATATACCTGTAAGTTGGAGCGGTAGTATGGCCCTGACCGTTCGGCCGCCGCAGCCCTCGTAAATTACGTGGGGGCCCAGCGGCAATAAAAAAGCCCTCCCTATCGCAAAAACCCTATATAGGCGAGCTTAAGGAGAGCGCGATGAGGGACGCACAAAGTGCGTTAAAACGTAACGGAACGTGGCGCGCGTGTCCTTCGGCTGCAGAGACAGAGAGAAAGAGAGAGAGAGAGAG